>JAQFXU010002647.1:0-19613 GCA_034693705.1 Spatulosminthurus flaviceps
TCAACCATTTTCTTTTGGCGCCATTTTGTCGGCCATCTTGACACCCCCCGCTCAAAAATAAGTTCCTACGCCTCTGGCCATTTGTCTATTTTTTCAACATTAGTTAAATGGGGAGACAACGTTTATAGAGGCTTGCCGCCTGAAAAAGTGCTGTCAGAGGGGTAATTTTATTTTGTACAAAAAATTATGGGCATTTTTTTAGGGGTGCCGAAAATTTTGCCATTTTCATTATGAGACCTCGAAATCCCTTGCAAACATCCTTAAAATATTGAGGAACTTTGATCTACTATAACTTTTGCTGCACTCAACGTAGAGTCATAAGGGTGAAAGATTCTTAAAGATAAGAATTTTAGCTTTCAGAATTGATACTGCATAAATTTTTACTCCTCCGAGGACCAAAGTTACAGGGGAATGAGTTTGAGCGGTTTGGGTACAAAAATGCTTGGTGGAGCAAAAGATTTTTAGTTTTAAAATTTTCTGACCCCTCCTCCTGAATTTACCCGATTTCGAGACAATTTTGTACCCAAACCGCGAAGAATTCGACGCAGGGAAAGTACAAAGGCTGGGATCGAGTGAGCGGAGAAGAAAAATTGCGTAAAACAAAACTTTTAGCCAAACAAGTAGAGTCAAAACTTCATTCATTTTATAACTCCCAAGGAATCTTTACCGGATAATGTATTCTCTTTGTTAGGTAGCTTCATGTAAAAGCATGTAGAAGCCATGAGTTGGCTTAGGACTAGAATAGAACTGGGGCCCGGTCCAAATTTCAGTCCCGAACCTGAAAATGACTTCTCAAAATTTTTAGCGGCCCGACCCGACTCGCCTGCTGGTTGAAATTTCTCAACCAGAAAAGCCCGTCATGATTTAAGTAGAACCAGAACCCGGTTAAAACCCGGACTATAAATTTTTGCCCAGACCGAACCCGAAAAATTCCGAAACACTAAATATTCATTTCCACCAGAGAATTCAATGTTCGACTGGAAACTCCCAGTTAAATGGTTATTTTTAATACTAATGTACAGTACAACGAACAAAAAGTTTTATTTACAGCTGCGAGATTCTTATTATTTGGAACGACTTTATAGCGTATTGCAGTTATAATTGTTATTGCTTGAAGATGAAAAGAACAGCAACCAGTGAGATTCAGCTAATATGAAGAATGCCATCTATGAAGTAGCATTTAAAAAGACAAACCAAAGGAGGCTTTTGAATCCCGCGGCCCGTCCATTAAAATTATTTTGAATTGGTAACCCAACCGAAACCCATCTATAGAGAAAAAAATGTTTCAACCCAAACACGATTTAACGTCGATCGAATATTTGATTTACAGCCCGAACCCAATCTAAACCCACTGGTCGCAATTTTTTTCAGCCCGAACCCGGGTTTGGGTCGGGGCCAATTGAAAAACCCGATTTCGGGCCCCAGCTCTAGACTGAAAGAGGAATGAGGGTGTGAGGCTCCACCGTTTAATATTTGAAAACAGGGAGGGAGCTACGAGATTCCACTTAGCGAGTGCAATACTCAAAGCCAATATAAACCATGTACACTGATGCAAGCTCCTAAATCTCTCGAATCTTTTACTTTAAAGGGCGGCGTCAGCCTCCTTATAAAATACCCTTGTCGGTACCTCCATACATTCCTCATCACGCTAATACAAAAATTCTTCATCGATTTCATTCAAAATTTTTGCAAATAATCCCTTGGAGCACGGAGTTCGTTGTTGGTTGAAATCAATGGAATGGTTTGTGAGTGTGTCATTGTACTTCAATGGAAATACCGAATATTTTGTACACAAAGTATATGCCACTAGCAATTAAAACAAAAATCGTTGACCAGCAGTTTTGTACGTTTCCTTCGGATACTTTCAATCCAGTTTCACGAACTTCAATGAAACTTTTTATGAACATTACTTACGTCAAAACTGGCTTTGGTTTTTAAGTTGGTTGAAATCAGACGGGTAACTTCTTTGAAGAAAATTCTCGAAAGAAAATCAAATTAAACAATGGTAATGTCAATGGCAATGGCGTTCGGTTTACGTTTCACAATTTCAAAAAAGAAAATCAATGTTTTTCTTTTATCGCTTTTAGCCAGGAAAGGGAAATCGGAAAAAAGTTATGGATTAAAGTTCGAACTAAAAGATTTTGCTAATAGAAAACCGGTTTTCGATACTTTTTGGAATAAAATTTTTTACGGCTTATTCTTAACTGAATATTCGGACATACCGATACCAATTTGATTACCTTAATGAATACTTCCGTGAACTTTCGCTATCTTTAATAAATAAGGCGCAACATTACGTTTTAATTCTATGAAAAATTTTCGCTTTTGAAATAAAAATATGTTTTTCTTCACATATATTTTTAAAGTGTCCATTTTCTATTTTAAAAATCAATTATGCTGTGAAAAATCCGGCATAAATAGGTTCTTATTAAAGTTTTATTGGATAACGAATCGGAATCCGAAAAATATATGTTTGAATATATACCTATTCCAATTCTACTGTTTTCTATGAATTCGATTTCGATTTAAAATATCTCCTGAAATTTTTTTCTGATTCCAATTTGAATGTAGTCACAGATCACAGAGGGTTGCAAAGAGGGGAAGTATTTCTTCAACATTACATTTGTTTAGCTCTGTTGAAAGCAGAGGATGAATACATATCATATGTTCGAGAGTGTAAAGCAGAAATGGCAGTGTCAACGAGCTCTTGGAATTACAGATATGGAAATGGAAGATTGGAAGAAGCAAAAGGAAAAGACCAAAAATCAATTAATTCATGAGGAATAAATTAAGGCTTGATCAATATAATGAATGGTGTATTAAACATCATAGATTGAAGGATTTTAGCTAATTCATTTTTAAGCAGTCTGAGGAAGAAATCGAAAATAGTCACTGACTGCTATTAAAAATAATTATTGACTAAATCGAAGCAACCGCGGTGATTTATTATTGAAGCATATCAAAAGGCAGTAGTTGTTTCGAAGTCTTTCCTTCTCATAATGATTGTCTTATATTATATTTATATAACTAACACTTCAATTTTATGCACTTAATGGTTTCGGATACCTTTGGAGTAAATTCGTAAGCAGTTAGGTATAGAGATAAAGGAGAGAGAAGAAAGGTCCACCGAAAACGATAGCAAATGTCAAGAAATCCAAAAAGTGAAAAGGTAAAGAAAGATGATGCACTTCAAACATGGCAAACTACAAACGAAGGTTTGAAATTCCTCGGTCCAATTTGCTAACGATAGGCATAATGTTTAACAGATAGATTTCTTTTTGAACTTAGTACATCCACAAGAAAAACAGCTTCGTGGCATTTGCAACAATACGTACGAGTACGAACATCTTCACCATTTGTAATTATGAATACTGCAAGGATTCACTGCATGTAAAGAAACTCTACCAATAAGAAAGTCTCGTGTGTTTACTCGGACAAGTGCTCAAAAGATGTGAAATGAAACTTATTAGCCTAACAAATTAAAACATCCTCAGGTCTTCTTACCTCATGGCAAAATAGTCAAATAACTGCACGTATGTTTACAAATCGTGAAATAATGTATTCCGCTTGAAGATAAATACCCAAAAGAATAAAAGCGAAAATATTTGAACAGGTACATTATTTAAAAGTAACATGTCAAAAGCACTAAATCCCTCAATTACAGAGCATTAGTAAGTATTCGTATATATGAGGTGCAGGGAAGTAAATTCTATATGTGGAACTTCAAGATGAATTTTAATATCTAATGATTTCAATAATTATGCAGTTTCACGCTTCACTCATACCTATACCCATATAGATAAAGTCAAAACAGGTATTCAAATATTAGCAATTACCCGTAACACGCGTATGTGCCCAAATTTGAATATTCTTCTTTTATTATTCGCTAAGTTTTTACCCCAAAGAAGTTGCAAAAACATATTACAATGGTCCAAACAATTTTGTAACAATGACACAGGTTATTGGTAAAAATCCATTGGATTCAACAAATGTTATCACAACAAATTCAAGTGGAAACACCTTAGATCACGAATTTGTAAAACTGCCAAAATACCAAGGTGAAAAGATGTGAAAAACGTTGTGTATACCTGTCTACTGTTCGTTGAAGTTTTCACAAAAGATGTGAAGTATATAAAGGCAGGTACGTACTGATGAGTGGAAAATTATGCTTGAATACAAAGGAGGAAAAGCATCGATATTCTAGGTGTTCCTAGACAATCTATGAAATAAACAGAGTAGGTTAAAGGTGCAGTTTCAGCGTTAAAAACTTACTCATGTTAGATTGTAAGAAAAATCTATTGCTCTTTAGCAGAGGACGTGTGAGGAAAGAAAATTGCGTGCATTCCTTTTAATATTTATGTATGTTGGTACTATAATTCCGTAAGGTAATACACTAACAGTGGATTCTTTGCGTTTTCCGCATAATTTTAAATGTAGATCTGATGAGCAAACAAATAGTCAAAGAACACTCACTCCACACACCTTCACCATGCCGGCCATTCAAATCCATCAGTAACTAACTATACGTCTTACATCTTGAAATATACTCATTCTCAAGGGATAATAATTCCCAATAACACCTTATACGAGTACTTACGAGCCCTAGCCAACAACCTTTGACTCGTCAAAGTAATCAAGAAGATGCACGACGTTTCAACTTTGTTTTGCCATAATATACAATACTAGTACACACAAACAAACACACACAGAATTATCCGAAACATAAAAAATATTATAACTGAGGCAAAATAATAAGTTCAAAGATGCTCAGGAAATTTTAGTCGTAAATTTTTCAACCAAACAACAGGTACAGGTAATTATGTTTACAATAACAATAGTACCACAGTAAAAATCCTGCACAATATGCTTAAGTCATGAATACGGAGGTATGGATGCAGAACAACTAATTTACATGGAGTTAGCATTTAAACTGTACATAGATTCAAACCAGTCGATTAAGGATATATATATATATACATACCACCTTTCGGAAAAGTTTCCACTCTTACTTTTTTCCTCCCATCATCAACAGGGTCATCATCATCTCTTCAAGGAATAAAGAGTTTTCTATCATAATAATGAAAATGTTATCCACCGTTATTTAATGAGATCTTTTATACCGAGGTATTCCGGCCAGTCATAAATAATCCACATGAAATCCTATGAATGAGTTGAGAACCTTCAACTTCTGTACATGTATGTATACGGCATCAAGAAATAATTACAAATATACGATACAATCAATGAGCGCAAACTTGTATGCCCGTGCATACATCTCCCACAAAAAGAACAGTTACATAGCTCTTTGGCTCTCTGTGATAAGGCATTTCTTTAATTCTAAACACAGTGGAAAAAAGTAAATGCAATGTTACAACTATATAGTTATACTATATAACCTGCATCTGAGATAGCAATGTTTACAAGTTACATCTTGAATAGTCCTCACTTAAAACCAGACTATCAAGGGTGTTAAGCCATTTTTCATACCAGTTTTAGGAATTCTTCTTCCTTTTCATACACTAAGTGATACTTTATATTTACCACAAGATCAGGAAAGAATACCAAGTTCATGATGATCAAATACCGCACTATAGAGGTTCTCATATGCATATATGTACATGTCATGTACATATGTAAGAACGAGGCAAGAGTGAAAACTTCAGTTTTTCCCTTTCATTACTCTTTTGTGGTTAAATTACTACACACCCCAAATCATCCAATTCAGACTACACTACAATACTTTTCATTAAAACCTCCCTACATACTAAATATATGTATGCATATGCTCCTTCCTGCCGCTTCAAATGAATACGTAGAATGCATACACCGCCCAAATAGAATCCTCTTTTCGTATATGAATATAAAGTGTGACCACCTTCTTTAAAAATTTATTGACAAGTCTATTCCAAATTTTCGCAAGTTATTCCCCTTCCTAATAAATAATCACAAAACCATTTATTTGTATTTATAACCTGAGTAACTCCCGGACCAAATCCAATGTTTTAAGTTGTCACGTGTATTACGGTATTACTTCACAGAATGGACTCAAAATTATTTGTACATGAAAAGTCAAAGAATTATTGTCTTTTTCTACATTGCATAAATAAAATAATGGCTAGAAAAGAAACTTAAGCAGCTCCAGACCTTTCAATTGAATTTGAGAACGACAAATTTCTATGGGTATCTTTAAATCTTGTTTGCTAATCGAAATATTCTATGCATGTCAAAAATTAAATTAATTCCTATTAGAAACGATGTGGTCCACAATGTAGGTAAGTATGTTTGATTTGGTTACAAAAGTATCACTAAACTACTTATCCGTACGTCTTGGAGTACACAAATATGGCCTAGATATTAAGCATAAATAACTTTTAACATTTATAATATCCTCCAAGACCTTGAAGACACCAGGTATAATTTATTGAAAATCACTTTTACGGATTTACTTTCAGAGAACCTCGTGTTATTATGTGTCTGTGCATAACATTATGGTTCTAATTTAAGTTCTCACTCACGCAATTTGACAGTTTGGGGATGTATACTTAATAGGTATTTATAGACATATGTTTGTACATAATACCAACAGTTTATTGCAAACGCACACCCTTGCGAAAATTAGATTCGATATATATGCATGTAGTGGTACATAACAAAACACAAAATTTTATGTATATAGAAGTAAAGTTCGGCTGGTATAAGTTAAATAAACTGTGATTATTTCTAACGAAATTGTTAATCTAATAAACCATAGCTTGTTTGATGCTTGTATAGTGTACAAGTTACTCCAACATTATTCTTACTTTCACCCTTTTTTACATTTTAAACCAGTGTGGCTCTACGACTCCCTGTCAAGTTTTGCTGTTTAGAAATTAAAATTCTTCTCTCACATTTCAAAGTTCTAGACATTAAGTCTGGTCGAAGTAAAACCCATTGTATGCACACATGTACATACGTAGAACCCATTTGTATAAAATCCCAACAGGCATAGGTAAATTCGAGATAAAGGCACGTATGACATATTGACAGCGAGTAGCCAGCGGATATATAGTCTTTCAGATTGTATTGACGACCACAGGAAGACAGCCTATGAATTACCCCAATGGCGTTAAATTATTGATGGAGTAAGAAGTACAAATTCTCAAGTCATAACGGTTTCGTCAGAGCAATTATATCATTAGAATTCTTTACATGCATGTATTTGCTTGGAAGGCTTTGTTTCACAAAGATGTCTAATTCATAGCTACGGTGCACTTATGCAAAATTTATACATAGATATATGTACATTCAGCTATGGGTACATAATTTCTGCTGATTTGGTTGGCAAATATACAGGGACCTTATTCTCAAAAAATATTTATGATTCGTAAGTTGCGAAATCGGAGGCGCTTACGACAACTGTCGTACGATCCCGTTGCGATTTCATCAATTTCTAATTCTGGATAAAATTCGTAGAAATATCGGGAGATCGTAATCGTAAGTGCCTAAGAGCGATGAAATCGCCCCTCCGATTGGCTGTTGTAGAAAAACTTTACGATTTCCTTCATAAATTGGGAAAATCGTAACTCGATTCCACAGCAGCTTCAAATGGGTCAAAATTCGTAACTCGGCGATTTAAGGAGATGCATGGAAGTAATGAAATTTTCGAGCGTACGACAGCCTCCACTTGTCGTAAAGTTACGACAGTAATTAGGATTTTTTGTGTGCTTTCGATTTTTATAAAAATTGGAGAGCAGCAATTATTGCAGCTTTTGAGTTATGATCAAACTTACGATAATTTTGCTTTCGAGAATAAGGTCCCAGGGACCTCATTCTCAATAAATATTTACGGTTCGTAAATTACGAAATCGTAGTTGCTTACGACAACAATCGTACGATTACGTACCGATTTCACCATTTTTTAATTCTACAGAACAATCGTAGAAAGTAGAAATGTCGGGAAATCGTAGTTCCTAAGAACGATGAAACCGTTCGTCTGATTGGCTGATGAGGAAAAAGCTTACGATTTCTGTAAAATCGTAACTCATTTCCTATAAATAGTGACAAACAAGCCAAAATTCGTACCTCGTCGATTTTAGGAGCCATACGAAAGTAATGCAAATTTTGATCGTACGACAGCTTCAAATTGGCGTTGAGTTACGCCAATATTTAAAAAAAATTTCTTCCTTACGATTTTTATAAAAAGTTAAGAATATTAACTATCGCATCTTTACAGTTACGACACAACTTACGATAATTGTGCTTTTAAGAATGAGGTCCCAGGAGTGTGAGTGGCGGAGCCTTATGTTATCTCGGCGTGAAGGGGTCGGAGTTTTCAAGTTCTCTATTAACGCATGATTTTGTTTTTATATATTTCTAATTATTACAAAACTCGGAAGTTGAAATAAAAATTTTGGTGGAATTACAAAACAAGTTTTCAATTGTAGAAAAATTTGGGAATGAAGTACAAAATTCGAAGAATTTGTGTGATTTTACCAAAAAAGGTTCAAAGTTATACATTAACCATTTTTGAGTAAGACTAGCAAGTTTTGCCGGCGTTTAGCACATTGTTCCATTTCTAAACAACTTTCAAAAAATTCTAAGTATGTGCATCTACTTTTGCACGTCCAAATTTGATAATATTTTTTCCTTTGAAAGGGAAGTAGTGAGTGTATAGAAAGAGACGATGTACCTCCCGGACTTTTAATAAGGGGTACATGTACCATCGCCACAATAACCATGTGCGGACGAAGCAGAATATCAGATGACCGCAAAGCCACATCTTTCTTGAGTAAACAAGACCCTTACAATAATTTATTGGACTGCACAGATTCTCCGTTAGCTCTATAATTCATACGTATGCAAGTCTAGTTAGATGTGTTCACAAAGACCATTCTCATTACTATACTATATGCATCTACACTCTATACATTTTCTTATTGTTAGTCTTTATGAATTTGATAATCGCAATAATTTTTATAGCGATAATCAAATCCTACTAAGCTGTCTCGATTCTGCATTGAAATAATTATTTTAGTTCGGTGTTGCAGTACGTGCAAAAGACTTTGGGTTTAGGGGATCGAGGAAGTAATAAAGCAGTTCATATTGAGCAAAATAATGTACATATATGCTAATCCCTAGAATTTTGCAATGAATAACCAGTGACAACATATAGCCTGTCCATTACCGCAGCCTCGAAATGGTCCAGAAGTAATTTTTCCGTCTACTAACTAGCTCCCTTCATTACACGCCATCAATTACATCACCAGACCACTATTATTAACTTTATACATTGGATATTAAAACTAAAAACAACCAAACCAGCCTCCTCTTTAGAAGTATGAAAGTTAAGTCTAAATAACACTTAGGTCCATGCCTTATTTAAAGTTCATATTTTAGTTCCTACACATATGTATATAACCATACAGATAAGTATGTATTTACTATTTACACGTAAATACGAAATACGAATAAGTACATCCTCACAAGTAAGTGTCCTAAACTGAGAATAAACAAAGCTTGCGCTTTGTCTGTATACTGTAACCCTCTGTAAAATAAATATAGAGGAAAGATCCAAATTTTTATGAGAGTACTCGATGTCACAGTTGAGATACAAGTTTATGTATCCTCTGCATCCATCTTTTCATTAATAGAGCTAGAAGACTCAACACCCGAAGCTTGCCACGAGCAATATTTTTGCGCCAGGGCAAGTGAATGACCTTGCAATAATTCCTTCATGATATACATATACAATAGCCTCAGCAGCACTTCGGTGTGTCTTTAAAGCTTGAAAGTGCTCTCATAAAACTATCACATTTGAATGTTAAGCAAGAATATGCAACGTCATATTCGCAACGCATATGAAAATCCACGACAATTATCTCAAACTCTCGTCTCTCCGGCTATAGCTTGCATGTGCAATTATTACATGATCTCGTCCAATTCCAAAGTACAGTTTCAAGATCCTGTTCTATGTAAATAGTTTTCGTTTTATTACAATATATTCCTCTATATTCTATGTCTACCGTGCAATTTGTCCCGGAATTAGTAATTTCCGCTCTTCCCCTCATCTCTACTGCTACTACTTACCATGAGTTGAACATACAACAATTATTTCATAAAAAATATTTCATTCACCGTCAATCTCATCCCATGAAATTCTAGTTTAACCCCTTCCCAGATTATAATATGCTCTTCTACGCATGAGCTTGATTACTTTAACAAGTACAAAGCAGACCAGTTGAATAGCTCACAATAATTGTGTATCTCATCTACATGTGAGTAATTTTGTGTACGCGTGAAAGTTAAATCTATACCAATAACTCATTATTGTCTTGGATTTGATTCCAACCTGATTGAACCTCAATCAACACATTCGTTTTCTATGCAAATTAAATACCTACATATTTCTTCCTTTGAGACTAGCCTATTGTATTACCCTCAGATACTGACAACCACATTCACTACCTATACAGTTCAGCCTTAAAAGTCCATCCAGTAAAAACATATTAGTCATTCTGACAATCAGTATGTCTGAATACCTAAAACCCAATAATCTGAGATCCGCGTAAGCATAGCTTTCGGATTAAGAAGATAGGCCATTGAATCAGCTTGAGCCATTCCATTTTTTAAACTACCATTTGTGCAATCATAAAATACATCCAGTATAGTATGTATAGTTGATGACTACTGATGTAACAACATCTTCCACATATATGCTTCAACTTCAACTTTACGGAATCTTCCTTGACACAAACCAATTTGAAATTTCCTGAATAAAAATCCCTAATTCTTAAAATCCAATGGTGAACGTACGTATTACTGCACGAGAATGTGTAAAAGCGTTACAACTCATTAATGTACATTTTTTGAGTTGAGTCAAACCGTCAAACACTGCTGTAACTATACACTTGTAGTTAGAATTCTTCATCGTTAACAAAGTTTATGAAATATCTGATGAGCTGTTAGGATTCGCCATTCGCCACGGTAACTACCATATGTGTAAAAAAAATTTAGCTGCCCTGCTACACTCTAGTGAATTCAGGCTTTCAGTTTTTAGCCACAGACACACTGTCACTATAATGACTGGGGAATAGGGTTGTATTCCCTCGTTCAAATTCAATCTGATGAACGAAAGGATATAGTGCTAAGTACACAAAATGCAATCGCTATTCAAAATAATTAAAATTTCCTTCCTTGCGGATAGAACTTCCTTAAGGAGTTTTAGGTTTCGCAAGCTGAGTTTGTTTGGACAAACAGGGGGATTTTACTTTATGAGTGTGCCGATACAGTGGAGAAGTTTCGAGTCGTTCATAATAATTATTTACAGAGCATATTAAAAAAGCTATTCATAATCACCCATTGAGCTCGTTGGAGTTGTAGAGATTACATGGAGGGATGCCTTAAGCAGGATGTTGAAACTTTCAATACGATGCACCAATAATCGAAGGGAGGGCTTACTGTAAGTAGCAAAGAGCACACAAGTGAGCTCGTATTGTAAGCTCCGAAATGTTGCAAGTATCTTGTCACTTGAAATATTAATAATAATATTCATTTTCTATATACAAACTCACTTACATTAACCCATACACTCTATCCGACCAAACTTCAAAAACATCCAAGACCTTACGTACTTACGTGTACATGTGAATGAGATGTATGCATTCACAAACGCAAATAACACTACGTATCAGACGACCTCGTCGTAAAGGACTATACATAAAGCTATGTAATTTTACTTGTAAGGTAAATGGTACACATAATATTGTAAAATCCCTCAAGAAAATCTCTATAGCTTTCCATTTCAACATACATACTTGCACAAATAGTTACTAAGCCAAAAAACTTTCCTTACTTTCCTCACTGAATTGCTGAAACCTAAAAGGTAAAACTCAGGAGATCCCATCAAAATCGACAGCGGACAGCCATCATCCTCAGACTATAAAATATGAGATGTCATTTCAGCTTAGGCAGAGAGAGAGACGCAGAGGCAGAGATATAAGTTCTGCCGCAAGCTTGTAAAAAATCACCAATACCCTTCACTTCGAACAAACTCTATCCACACTTTTCCATCACTAGACTAAATGAGCCAGCCCAAAAATTGTCAACTTTTTTCTTCTTCAATTAATTTTGCTCCGCATCATCATCATCAACTCTACATGTAATACATATGTGTAACCTCTCTGCCTACATGTGCAAATAATCCTTGAGGCATACAGATATTGCAAAAATCCTGGTATAGTTCTCAGAAAATGCTAAAGAACTCTGCTTCCCTCAATCTCATTACTTTAGCTTGCACATATCTTTTACACAAGGGTCGCCTGACTGGATTCATGAATACTTGAGCATCACATACATATATACATAAAATGTAACACTACGTCTCTACCTTTAAATAGCTTTTGCGCATAAGGATGCATAGCCAGAGGAAATTGATTAGGTGCAAAAAGTAACGACAACATAAAAGCAATCGGAGAGATAAACATCTAGTAATTAGCAAAACATTATTTTGACTTTACTTTTGTATCGCAAATCAGACTTTAATGAACTGGGCGTATACTTTGAAAGTCTTGAATCGCTTCTCCCTACACATACAACCGGAACATATATTAAACTACCGACTGTGCAAGTTATGACTATCACTCCGTGGACTACCACTTCAACGTTCCAACTTACATTAAAATCGACAAATGATTTTCCATGAAACTCTTGTCACACATTAAAAGTTATCCTCATTACGAACACCATGATACATACGCAATTTATGAGCCACTGGTGGCGTGTAATCTTAAAAATTGCCAACAAGTAAGTATCTTCCTCCAACTATAGCAAATTTAATGGCACCAATTCTTCTCAAATGTTTAGCCTTCACATTTTCCCCCGACAAGCTGATGCCAAAGAAAGGGAAAAATAATTTTTTTGCACACATTATTATTATTATCATCATTTCTAGACAGTCACCCTCATAAACATCAAACAACTTGCCCATTGCATTGCTATTACTGATGTAAGCTTGCATACATTTACAAGAATTCCTGATAACATTAATTAATTCTGACAGTAATTTCGTAATTTCATCCCTTTGCACTATAGCAGTTTGGACCAAACCAACTGAGGAAAGAGTGTCATTAAATTTATCAAAATTATTATTTTGAAAATATCAAAACATATTTGCTAAGAATATATGCAAAACAAATTCGAATCCCAGGTGGAAAAAAGTCTATTTTAAAAAGGTTTACACATAAAAGAAATAGGAACGGGGAAAATTGGTAATTTGCTTCTTTTACCGTAACATTAAAGCTAATAGAGAGTGGCTTTATAATATCAAATCAATATTCTTTGGCGGTGAAAAGAAATTTCCTCCGGGATTTAGGATTAATAAGCGAATGAAAAGTACTTAACCCTGTGGGTTAATAACAATCCTTTCCTACATATCTGTTTGGTAGGCGCCTGGTAAGGGTTTTTTGCTGTAAAAACTCTGACTACATACATAGATACAGATAGATATATGCTTACTGGGTAATTTTGTATGAATATATGCGGGAATTTAATGCATTTAACAATATACTCCTTCCCACTCAGGCATCTTTTCAAGTACATACATAGTATATTAGACTTCCAAGGACTAATAAGAGGCTCAAACTCACCGCTCTCCAGAGCTTCGTCGTGTGCAATGCATCAAAAAAGCTGACACAACTACTGCAGTGTGTCTTGAGCCTTCACCAGTCTAAACTTTTCCGACTATTGCCGACTTCCAACTGTGCCAAAAGATGAGCTGTAGAAATTACGTGCGGTTGTGTTTTTACTTTCCTTCATTCATGCTGACATGTCGCCAGGATTCTTTCAAACAAATTCTCCTTTCCCTAATGATCAGACCCGGCCCTTCTCTACACACTGACAATATGTTTTTCCAACTGACTTCATGACCATTTCAAATTAGTTGCTCTTCACAAGTCACCGCCAATCAAACTCTCCAGGTCTCAACAGATTGCTGAGCATAACATCGGCTAAACTGCAGCAAACCTCCCAAATATACCTTTGTAAATTACCACTATAACGTCCTTCCGTATGAGTTAATCTCAGTTCATATCTTCCGGAATCTTGCCACTTCCCTACATCGTTTTAATTCCAGTTGGCTGCTTTGTTGAGGCATTTGCCGGAAATTCAAAATCGTCGGCATAAATAATTTTATTAATTTTTGCCTAGATTCTAAGCAAGGGGCCCATAACTACTTATAAAAGTAAAGCGTTAAATAATCAAAGATCCATCATAAGTTTCACTCAATTAAATCGTGTTTATTAATTACACTCAATTAAATCGCACAGTGGCTATAATTTTCTAGATTATCAACCGTAGAGTATCACAATAGTCAGTTTCGTTGAAGCTTTGACCGTAAAAATGGGTACCGATTATTTGATACATACTCCTCTACTATATAAAAAAATTCATAAAAATATTGAAGTCAACCAAATCCCTCTGCATCTGGATCCCGAAACGAATGGGTTTCTAAATTAGCGAAATGTTGACCATGCGGGGAGACCTAATTTGAACCGTAGTAAACTAGTCTTACCCTCATAGATGTACATACAATCTACACCCCGAGAAAGATGCATTTCATTTCCCTTAAATTCCGAAGAACAGGGAAATGCCTCAGCTTATAAATGAGCTGAAATTATTTTCCCCCATCACAGCAAAATATGCATAGCACAAGAGCAAGGGAAAATTAAAATTACCTTCTGCAAACCACATCACAGAATGCTTTATTTGTAAACACCTGCTTGGATCCCCCTCTAAATCTAGTGTAAATTGGCTTCCTAAATCCTTGAACTCATCCAAGTTATACAGCAATCCCTCCGAGGATCTTGTATGCGCCGAGGTAAACCAGTTAATCAGAAAAAGAAAATCAACTTGCAAAAGTAAATTAGAGGAAAGGGTATAGGTATAGCCAAGACTAATTTGAGATTAGTAGCATGGTTAAATGTAGATACTACAACTTCTGTCATAAGTGAGTCATGGACCAGTCATACTTTTACAGTTAATGGAAAAGGTAAAGAACTGTGTGAAACCAGTCGTAAAGAAAAGATAACTGGTTTACGCGCTCAAAAAAAGATGACTTCTCAAGTATAAATAAAGCTTTGGAGCTCCTATATATAAACTTGGTCTTTTCAAGATAGTACAATATTAAATACTGCACAAGCAATACAAGAAAATACAACATACATATATTTACTCAAGTTTAACTCATACGGGCGAACATATACAATGGCTCCATACATCATACCACCACGGATCATATTGACTTATAAATACTTTGTATTTCCATTTATTCAAATGATATTAAAATTGAATACTAAAAAACTAATCTTTTGCTTTCATTGATATATACTTACAGGACAGGGAAATGAAGCCATCACGATCCAGCGCACATATTTTTACTATATGGCCCTTGAATGGCTCTATTAAAAAGTTTATATTCATAATTTTTTACTCTGCATAAATTGAGGCTCAAACCACCTCGGAATCTACCTACTCATCAGCATAAATCCATTGAGAAAGTTAACAACGGCTATGCAATCATACCAAAAGTTTCTCTCAAATTCTATTACTATTGCAACTTCGGACACAAAAATATATTTACATTAAATATCACTTTAAAGGCCAACTTTACAAAACATTCTTTCATGGTGGTGATGACATGGTAATGGTTGGAAATCAAGGAACAGTGGGTGAGTACATATCACAAGACATTTCCTTTCCTAACTTCTCAGTTAAATGGACTTCAAATAAATAGAAACATAAATTCGGAATGCATTTTTATACAAACAAGAATATACATATATTATTACATTCCAAACGGGAGGCTTCCAATTACTTGTTGGTGGCTATACTTGGTGGTTTCCACTTCATATTATAATATCCTTGAGAAATATTAAAACTCTATATGATAAATACCTATAATGTTGATGAAAAATAATCATTGGAGGAGACGAGGGGGTGATGGACATCGATTGAGGATTCCCTTAATTAAGACGACAAACTTCACTTGGTAGGACACGTCCATTGTGAGAGACGTATCAACTGAGGATGTCTTGTCCCCAGTTTAAATTAAAATTTTATGAGTACAATGAACTTGCGTAGAGAGAATATTATGAACGCAGTCAGCAAAACAGTTATTATTATGTACGCCAAGTATCTTTCACCACCACACGGGTCTCATTTAGCTCATCCTAATCACTAATATGAATGACAATTGTAACAGCCAATACTTTCATGTGATTATTAAATTAGATATTTTCTACGTTCTCATACATATATAGGTTCGACACACAGAAAGGGAAAATGGCTTGTTGAAATGCAGAGCATGTTACCAAAATTCCCTGTTCTTCAGTTCCAAATATCTCACTTAATTTCAATAGTAGAAACTCATTTATTAACTCTACTGTAATAATTGTAGCCATTGTAGGTTAGAGTTATTAACGCTGAGTGAGACTAAAACAAAGCTCGACAAAAACTGATACTTGATATGCAACCACTTTGCACACACGCTTCCAGCTCATTTTTCCGGAAGTGTCCTTAAGGATAAGGACCCGAGATGTTAATGGATTTTAGAAGCCACAGACACAAGGTGTGAAATTAATTCCGATTGAAGTAAGTACATACCGATAAGTATCGCTATATATTCATGATAAAATCCCAGGGGTGTATGCTCAAGTGACGGACACAATGGAATTTCACAAATGTATCGAGTTCCTTCCTACCTTTGGGAGGTAGGCACACCTTCATCGATGGATTCAATTTATCTATACATTTAGCTTGGAAAATGTATGCAAGCATCTTCACATTTGAATGACGAAGTATTATGCATTACGAATACATGTATAACCACTTTAAGAAAAGCTCCCCAGCTAAAATTAATGTTTTCTATATGTATTAGGTCCAGAGAGAGAAGAGAGAGATTCAAAGGCATTATGATTCAACGGCTGATTCGAGCAAGCACGGAGAGAGTCCTTTGATGAAAATTCGATATAGGAAAAAGAACCGTTTGGTCTTTAGTCACATAAAACGTTTAATTTTATGTGAAGCCTCATGCCCGAGAACAGGTAGATACTTTCATCCATTAGAAATGAGACTTACACACGAGACATGAACAAGCAGCTGCGGTTGAATATCCAAGCAATGCATAAAATTGATGGAATTAAATGATTTCCTCTGTCACACATACGCACTTGCTCCTCCATTAGTATTTACAACAATGATTCAGCCCTTCGGATCTCACGCCTCAAGGTTCCTGCATTCATACGCATACACTTTTCAAATAAAAACCTTAAGATGATGTATAGCAGTAAATAACGCACAAGCTTTGGAGTGTACGATATAGATTCCAGTAGGAATAATAATAATATCAATTATTATTATTATTTCGTAGATCATACCAAGGACCGGCCAAACCGAGGCCGTTCACTTCCATATTGCACACAGATGCATACAAGGTAAAGGAAACTTTCTAAATCGGTTTCAATTTATCGTACTTTTGTGCCTCTACTAAAAACTAGATTGCGATTCGGATTCCCTATAAAAGTAAGCTAAGCTCTGGAACTAAGATTTCAAGTAAAGGGCATCCTGATTGCATCAGTTAAAATTTAGCTGGAAGTTGGATTGAATCAATAATAAGTTAGCCAAGGTATTTAACCATTGGATTCCTTTAAACTCGATACTTTTTTCCGTAGAATGGCAAATCTCAGTTTGTTTGTGAACATCAGGAAGAACCCTTCCTTTGGGATTGTTTGCGTAGGGGGCTTTCCTTCCAGTAGGGCAGTATGTACCTACTGGGTAGTCCAAGGCAAGGGAATTGAAACAAATGGAAGAGACACAATCTCTCAATCAAGAGGTGGACCATAGGAAAGTCAAATTTATCTTTTCCATCGCATCGGGTGGACCAACAAATTAAAAGATTCGATCATTTAATCCATTCCAATAGTTTGCTATTTGATGGATACGGATCCACTAAACTCTCCAATCAATGACTTGCAGTAAGTATTCTGAAAGAAGTTTCTCTAGTACAACATTGTAATATAGCAAGAAACCTTCTCACAAAAGCTTTAGTTTGGACCCATGCAAATAACTTCTGACCACAAGCTCCGCAAAAGTAAGCTATTAACATTAAGCATTGCAGGCAAATTGCGTCAACACGCTACTTCACGATCTTCGTATGTACTTATTGTTAGCTACATATTAGACGTCATGATCCAAGCAACTTGCTTAAAATGAAGAGTGCTACCATTGATTTTCATGAACATTGCTTGAACTTACAACCTTACTTCTTACTATTGAAACTCTACATAATGCATTTCAAACATACAATTACACTTCTGCAGCAAAAGGTAGCAAGTTCAAATAGTTGGAAAAACTGCATTTAGTATCCGCAACAAATGCGGGACTGCGGGAACGCTATACCCGGCGTCTTAGAAATTAGGTAAGGAGGATGAAATTCAAATCTCAAGAATCATTCGGAATCAGTTACTAAACTTCAATTTTTAGGGCGGCATCAGCCCCCTTTTAAAATACCCTTGTCCGTACTTACCTCCGCATGATAACTCAAAAAATGCTTGACCGATTTTGTTCAAAATGCTTGTGAACATTACTTGGGGTCATGCCTCGACTTTTAGTTAGTTACTAGTTAAAATCGGCCCAGGTGATTTGTGCGTGAAAAAATAAAACCCCAAAAAACTAAACAATTTTTTTTCCTCCTAAAATATTTGACAAACAATGAAACCTTTTACACATACACAGCTTAACACTATAGTAACATTTAAAAAAATCATCATTGAAATTAATTGTGTAGTTTTTGATTAAAAAAAGTTGTAAAAACGTTTTTTGGTTGAATTTTTGGCTGAGTTTGGTATTGGCATAATATACAGCATACATATGTGGCAATGTTGTACTCATGCAATACACTGGCGACCAGTGACTGGCCGCAGACGTCTGCGGAGCAATGTCTATAAGACAAACCGTCAGCGATATACAATGAAGTTGTAAGAATTCCACGCTGATTGAACCGGAGTGATTGTCTTAACGAGCATACCACTTGAGAACAGCCAGATATTTGCACCATTCATTCTTCCAATGACAAGAGAACTGCTAATTATCCGTCGTCATTGAAGATCCAACATCATCATCATCTCCTTTGAAGCTGTAATGATAATTTCAACCTTTGGTTCTCCTTACCACTACACTGCTATGATGCGACAAAAGAAGACAACAACTGTCAAAATATTAGTTACATCCTGAAATAATTAAAATGATAGCATACACTATCATGCACAAAGTCAACTACATGGGAAGTACGACCACTTCTTCAGCCATACATACTTCATTCATTCATTCAAGTTTGTATAGCAAAGACATCAACCTGATATTAATATACATATCGTCGCTGGAGAATCAAAGTGGAATAACGCACGAGTTGCTTAATTCAAAGCTGAAATAACCATCACCAAATTTTCTGCAAAACTGAAATAACCACCACCATATGGGCCAAACACTCCAATTAAAATACATGCGCGCTGTAGCGCCAAAGTGAAATAACCACCAGCAAATCGTTTTCTCCACTCTCTCCCTTGTACACTACTGTAATGCTT
>JAQFXU010002648.1:0-19605 GCA_034693705.1 Spatulosminthurus flaviceps
GTGGGCCGCGACCCCGTTACCCGCTCCCGGGTATCGGAATGACCTATAAGCGTAGACCCGCGCCAGACACAACTACTAATTATTATTGAAGGGGCAACAGCCCAAATCAATAAAGTCCCCTACTGTGCAGCACACGGTAGATACATACATACATACATAGCAACTAGTGGTAACGTGACAACGAGAGTGAGTGTGAGTAAAACCTGGAGTAAACACAGTAAATGGAGAGGGGGTTGGGTTTGCAGTGGTTCTTGGAAGGGCATTCAAAAGTTGGCAAACATGCATTCTTTTAAATTCGACTTCAGGTCCCGAAATAGTGGCTTGCATCATTTTAAGTATGTTATAATGACGATAGATGCTTACAAGTTGAATAAATAACATTGATTTTTTTTCGAAACTTCATATATTTGATATTTATTTTATTATTCCAACGATTATAGGTGGCGGCATTGAATTATCACACACAAACTGAACGAGTCTTTTACATAGTTACAATATTATTTATATGTATAACATATTTGGTAAAGAATAATTTATTTTTTGCAGTATCATCTGCAAAAACAAATTAATTCCCCATTCAAATTCAACGGCTGAGCATAGATACCGCAGTGATACCATATATACACATAATATAAAACGTAATTTTAAAAAAGAAAGGTAAACCAACGATGGACACATGACACCGCATATATTTACGGATTTATTTTCTGCACGTCAAACAATAACCAAGCATTCTTACTAGCATTAGAATACTGTTTGATTAGCGATAACTTTGACTAAAGTTTGGCTCCAGTACGTTTGAAAGCTTTACACTTGGGATAAAGTATCTGCCTTCACTAATATTATTATGATTATTTGTTGTTATTACCACATTGTCATTATTTTCGTAAGTTTCATTTCTTTAGATTTTACTGAACCGTTCTGGTTTGATTTTATACTTTTAAGTATTATTGCCATCAAATTCTCAAGCTTGCATTCCGTTCATAACTTCTCATTTTAGGAAGATAATTATTCGCTTCCCCCTTAAATGTAAGCTTTAAATTTTAAAGATTTCAAAGAAAGCTACGCACTTACAAAATATCAAATTTGGAAGATTTCAGGGATCAACTCATCCATAGACAACAGTTCAAAATCTTTTACATTCTAAGGCCGTAAATGCTCTAAAAATAAATCAAAGTGATCCTTATCCACCCGGAGTCTGTTGATGTGGGGATCTTTTGATTTCAACAGCGCAGCGGGGCCTCTTGTAATACATAGTTAGCATATCCCCAAATACTCGAGTGCGAGGGCTATGTCGAATTGTGGGTTTATTTTTTTAAGCATATAAAGTAACAATAAATACTTAAGTAGTACTTGTCTCAAACCAATAGCTTGTAAGCTTCATTTCTTAAGCTTCGAAAGTGTATAATATTTACAGTCACACTTACATGTCATAGTCATAAACGTACTCATGTAGTTACAGTAGTAGTTTTTAAATTTTTCAGAGATTTAACAAATTTGTTTTGGCAAATATTTTGGAAGATTTGTTCTATAAACTGATAAGTAAGAAAACCTGTACACATATTTTAGTCTGAAAAGTTTGGAAGTTCTAAGTTGAACAACTGATTCTAGAGATCTGAACACAGAAGATAAGTACTAAAATTGAATGGTAATTGTAATAACTGTAGTATGTAATTACTGGAATCTGTAGGAATGGGAAAAGTTTAGAAGAAATCATTATTATTTATTATTTTGCTATGTTGTTCATGAATGACCATACTATTTGTTGAAACTATTTATATATATACATACTATGTTCTGGAAAATTAATATCTAATCACGATTCACGGTAACAGTTCCACAGTGGTTTGAAATCGGTTGAAAGGTTACGGAGATGCTCGTTCCCTTACAATAATGTTGGTATTCGGAACAAAATTTAAAACACTGCAAGCTTAAGAAGCCGCGGGAAATATTTATACGTAAATAAAGTGACCAAATAAAACCTGAACATCTTATACAGAACAGTTTGCAGAAAGCAGTTTCCTGATGGCTTTTTATAAACTAAATTCGTTTTTTAAAAAAACTTAGTTCCATATTTGATGATGATGCTTATTTTAACATGAATAATTTAAGAACGTTTAAAGACAGTAGGACAGGTTTTATGGTTAACTCAATAATTCATATTTGCCTAATTCAACACAGTTCATTTTTTAAGAAGTCATTTTTTAATAGTTGTTATGCTTAGAGCTGCTAAGTCTAGCAAGCGCTCATTAATTCTAACTTGTTTAACGACACACGTTTACATAGAGTTTTAAAGTAGGAAGCTCAACATTAGCGAATTTGAACAAAATGAGGTAATTTGCTACCAAGACCTGCAATTCTGTAATTTTGAAGCATTAATAATATTACCAAACGAATTTAATACTTAATGTTAAAATAACTGCGCAAACCGCGAACTACAAAAACTATTTCACAGAATAACATAAGCATGCAGTATATGCAGTAAATAATTGAAACCCTATATATGCAATATATTGAAAATATATTGCAAGCACACTAGCACACAATAAAATGTTCCAATATAACTTAATCGAATTTAATTGTTTTGATAATTCGAAGTTTAATAGTATGAAAATTATGAAACCACTGAGATTCACGAAAGTAGTAAGTTTGAGTTTGAGTATATACAAGTTATATGTTAAATTTAGTTAAATTTTTGCGGAATAGCATTAGAACTTTAGTTTAAGTATGACACTGGTAACTTATTCTTTTTCAATATGCAAGACAAAAATTTGAGCAACATGAAAAATTGTCTTAAAACACTACGATCAAACTATGGAGAGGGAGTGAAGGGAGTACAATTTTACATTACATATATTAAACTGTCTGGTAAAGCAATCATTGAATTAAAATATCTTGAATAACGTTGTACAAAAGGCATTTCTGAAAGCAACTGAAGAATTTAATTGTAGAACTTAAATATAATATCGACGTATATAGACGAAAAATTATTATAGAGCGAACGACACTTATTAACTTTATAACAAAAAATACAATATTTTTGAAATCAGAGTCTGCTTGCGCGATTGGATATACACCTTGTTTTCTGCGTATCTAGGCTTAATCCAATTTAAAACACATAATGATTGTTATTGTTACAAAATTTCAATTTGACTTTTTCGACACATTTTTCTACGCGCATAGGTTCCACTTATAATATAAAAACCACAATTTTATTTTTTCTCTTTCATACATAACAACATACAACGCTAACGTTACGTGATGCTACTTTTGAGATTCTATCGTTTCTTGACATGCTAAAATTTTCGTAACTTGTTACACTTATGCATGTGTCTTAGAATCGCTAGACTATCAGTTACTTTGCTTAAATTCATTTTTCAATCACAATTTGATAGAGACTCGGGCGAGATTACAAAACAAAGAAATGATCCGTGCACTTTGTACAAAAAATAGTTTTCAATACATGCAATGAAGTATGAAAAAAGTTCAACTGTTCTCATTTACAAGTCTCATTAAGACTACGCACAATTCAAAGACTCAGTTTAGACTGTGTTAAATTTTCCAAACCTACGCAGGGGTACTTATCCAGATTTTCACATATTAACGACCATGGTAGTTTTTGCATCTACATGGTTTCAGATATACACGTCTCTTTAATGCGTACTTCGAACTTAGTATTTAAGTTTAGAATGCATTCGAATGAGTTCAGTTTTCAACGAGATTGATACTTACTTACTCAAAACGAGCTTTGACCTCAGATAATAATTGCAAGAATTTCAGCAGCTGTACATCATTCATCATTCCTACTATAATAATCTCACCGTTATTACTTCTCGGTAATATTTAATTACTCGGTTGAAGTTCAAAACATAATGATCTTGGAATCAATAGCTTCTGAGATTTAACTTACATGTTAATCCATTTAGTATAAATAGGATTGTAGAAGATCAGATCATTTGCAGTTTGCAGCTCAGGATACGATACAGTCGACTACCTACACGAAAAATGTGCAACTTCAATACTACTTTACTTTCACACTGTATACATGGGAGATATTTCTTGGTAGTCCTAACACCCAACATGACGGGTAAGACGCGGATGGTTAATTAGTACAGTTATTGTAAGTAATTAGTACTTGTACGTTGTACCCAAAAGAGCACATTTTGGTTAAATCGGTACGCTACATACCTATCTTATCAGTTTTATAAAGTGCTCAGTAGTTCAACCCTTAAAAGCTTTCGCATCTTCTAGGAAATCGGAATGCCTAACTTTGCCAGTGCGACTTGTTTCCTCAATCTTACTATTTCCCAGTAAGCGTCATCCACGGAAGCTTTGACCAGACCATTCTTGATATACCGCAGGTAATTTAGGAACTCGCAAACTGTTGCAATCTGGAATTCAATTCAAAACTTTAACAAAATTGAATTTGCAACGCATGCAATCTGAATGATAAAAATAAATTCCGTTCAATGCTAGATTCGAAGAAGTAATTCCAATAATTAATAATTATTTTATTGACGTACCCGATCCCGACATGACTGAGATATATCAAACCATTCGTCGGAATCATATGCAAAGCGCATACGGTAATGACAAATCCTTGGACAGCGCATCAGAGCACACTCACTGTAACAAATATTTCATTATTTGGACATTTATTATCAAATATCAAACATCAACCAGAAGGAGGGCAGTGTGAAACGGGGGTTTCTCCTAATTTTTTCGAGTACACAATTTGTTGTTATAATAAGGTTAAAAACGAGTCCCAATTTGTTCATACAATACGATGTAAATACACACAAATCATACAATAACGCAATTTTCACAGGCGAAAAACAACAGTTGTACGACTTACGTAGGAACATTACTCTTATATTTTTCTGGAATAGGTTCAACCCAAATAGAGTTCTCCTCCACAGCTTTCCAAACTTGAGTTACCAAAGCATCATTAGGGAATGCTAAGCAAGGCTCAATGTCTTCTGTATAAATTTTCTGCAGGAATTGACTTTTATTATTGTTATGATTGACAGTCAGCGTTGGTTCTTGCCTCCACAAAACAAACATGCAATGGAATTTTGGATCCACTTCGCAATGCTCCCCGTCAATAACCAAATCGATGCTTTTCGGCTTCGCTTTCCTATGCCCCAGAAAATATAAAATACCGGTCAAGACATCCTGCGTAAATAATATAACTACATAAAAGCATCTAAAGACGACTGAATTTCTATTTCAAATTAAGATACAATCATTAGTTGACATCAACGATAATCAAAGACAATCATAACAATTTTTGAAGTAATTTTAATCCTATCTAGCTTTTCCCCGACGAACTCGGAGACGATGCGTAAAATCATCCAAATAATGGAAGATTCTCTCCAAGGGTGAAGTAAAAGTAGCAGAAATAGAAACATATAGACAACTATAACAAAATATTGTCGGCACATATAACTTTTACTTCCGGACTCAAATTGCCACTATGGCAATTTATCAGCTTTCAAGTGCAAAGCGTACAAGTATGTGCCAGGAGAAAATCAAGACTGAAGATTCGAACAGCTGACATCTATTATCTATTTCCCATGTTCCTAGGTCACGCCCTTCCAATTCAATGTATGTACTTAACAATTCATTTAACGCGAGCCTGAAGGATGTGACACATAATGAAAGGACAACTGAACTAAAATGAAAGGATTTCCGCTCCAACCTCATACTGGTATTTCATAAGCAATTATTATTATCTGACACTTTCGCTGTAACATTAAACAGATCCTCTAAAGAGTTCCACAGTCATGACATGCATACAGAAAAATGATCTAAACTGGTTTTCCACATATCTGTATATATTAAAAAAAGTAATCAAATTGAATGTTAAATTTGCTTCTAGTAGCTTTAAGTCTGTGAGCAGCTGATCAAATTACGTAAGGAAAGGTACGACAAATTTGCATCAGGGAGATCTTTAAACAGAGTCTTCCATAAATCATTATTCCAGTATGTAAATTTAAAAACTAAGCAAGGTATTTTGAAAAGCCTTAAGCATTTGAAAAGCTTATTAGCAGTTATAGGCAGAGGTTAAGCTAATTGTACGCAAGTACTTATTCTTACGTATAAGAGAGTACAAAGTACGAAAAAAGAACATACTGCGATACACTCTCATAGCCAGAGGCATGACTTCTTATAGCAGGCTGCAAGTTTTTGTGTTCATGATAATAAATGAAGACTCATATTCTTATATACACAATGAAACTTATTTTTGTTCCAATGAAGGAAAACAAACAGGATGTATCTATAGGTAAACGTAAGTATTAATTTTAACCTGACTGTTTTTCATTCTGGCATTGATGTTGAGCTTCTAAGTATCAAGGATACCTAGCATCACACACTTGGCAGAGGTCAGTGAGAAGATGATAAATTGTATTATGTCTATGCATACACAACTGGTACACACACAGCAGACAGCATATTATGACACTAAAACTAAAAGTATTCAGCCGTGGGCTACTTCCTCTTCATTATTATCGTGAGAGGCGATTTCCCATCATCCCATCTAGCTGGTAGACCTAGCTATGATTTGACTAAAAGCAAAGTAAGTGTAGCTGGGTAGCAAAAAAAGCAACAACAACAATTAAAAGAGTTCGTATGCACTTGCCTGAATAAGCACAAAGTAAAGGCGAAGTAATGAACACAATATTACATATCATGTGTGTGAGATTCCTAACAAATAGCAAACAGAGATATACTTTTGAACTTGAAGTTTCCCTAGAAAGTGACCATGAGAGCATACAGATGTACACGAATGCCCGACTTATGTATTATGAGGTAAGAAAGGTTTGCAAAAATCAGCAAATCTCATACTAACTGGTTCTCAGTTCCCTATGAAAGAAGGAAAAAATACTCAGCCCTGACATTTCTCATGTTTTATGTTTGACGTCACCCAATAATAAAGAATATTTTACATCAACTGGAGAAGCAATTCTCTTATTGACAAACAGTAATTTGGGTTATGTCAAATTGGTAAAAAGGGGAATTTAACCATCAGAACCAAAATAGCCTTCTAAGAGTACTTACTAAGCAGTAAGTGTCTTTCCAAGAGCTTCATGTTTTAACTTTGAGGAGGTCACGTGCTACTGTTCGATTTAGTTTTACATGTTAATAGTTACTGCGCTACCAAGCAATAATAATAATTCGAAAAAAATTATTATAGTAACAATTCCAGTTTTGAAAATTAAATAAATCTGCTAAGCAACTCACGCTTTGCTGTCAGGTTCATCTTCATTCCTTCCATACTGTAGATGATTATGAGATGGATACCGTTTGTGTTGCTTTTTGAAAATGGAGATTCCGTTACTACCATTTCCTAAATTTGGCCTGGAAGGAGTTGAAGTGATTAAGAGAGTTTTTAATGCAGCCACCTCCGCCTGCAACCCATCTAGTTGCATTTTAGCCTCCTTTAAATTTTTCTCCGACGTAACTTCCTTCATTTTGGCCTCTTGTACCATTTTGTGAGCTTCCTGCAAGAGGCAACATTGGAGACTGAAAAATACTGAACAAGCCTTTAAAGTAAACTAACATTAATTGTATGGACAGATTGATTCCGAGATAATAAGTCCTCTTACAGAGCTGAAACAAGGTGCTGATTAGCGAATGCAATTATTTTTGGCAATTTTAAATTACCTCAAAAAGAGCTGCGGTTAAATCCGTGAGCTCTCCTTCAACTTGTTGGCGAATGCCTTTGAGCTTCTCCACTTCTGCATCTTTTTCCTTCAGCTCCGAATGAGCTTTTCGAAGTTCCTCCTCTAAAACAGCCCACTTGTCCTCCTGCGGTTTCTGTTGTCCAGCATCTTCGGGTTGAGCATGTGTAGGTTTATCGGAACCAGTTTCCGTCTCTGAGCATAATTTGACACCATGAGGAAGACTACTGCTTTTCAAGTGACGTCTGGAAGTGTCTCCATCAGTCGATTCAACTGTATCTTTGGTTGGAGGATTAGAATTAACAGTATTCCCTGTATCCCCACCTCCAATTTCAATCTTTATAAATTCTAGACTTGTTCCTAAAATAATCGGTTCGGGAGTTTCAATATTCTTCTTGAGACAAGACGGGGGCGGGGTTTTGGATTTTTCTCGGGAAAAGTCGATGGGAGGCAGCTTCGAAGCAGGCATTGATACTAAATTAATAGGCTTAATCTCATTAATACTATCATCACTACCGGAAGCGGAAGCACAATGATTCTGTCCCAGCTCTTCCTGTCCATTTTCTTTTTCTTTATCAACTCCTTCGGCCATGATTAAGAATTTGTGAACTTGTCTTGCTGGAGAAACTAATGCTCAGACTTTGCTGCACTCACACAGGTTAAACTGCACTTTATACGTTTATACTTTAATTCGTGTGTCAAATTCAATTTTGCGCTGTGGCTATTGAAAATAGAAATATACTACCCTTTTTTACGATTATTTAAAAATTGGAAAGCTTATACATGTTCTCAGATCTTTCATTTTTACAATTTACAATGTTGAGTATCGGGTTTCCATTCCAAGAAAGACCGTTGTGAAAAAGCATTTCCTCAGGAATGCTTTGAGATTCTGAGAATATTCTTTCTGTGACTTCTGCTGTCCCTGTATACAATTAGCAATACTATTTTATCTTGTATCTATACAAATAAGCGATAACTGATTATAGAAATTAAATATAAATCCGTTAAAAACAATCATCAATTTCAATTCGTTATTCCATTATACTAACTACTTCAGTCACTGTGAGTGCTACGCATATTAAAGAACTTATATTTCGGTTTAATGGATGCTGCGGGCTCGAACAAAACTACAAACCAATAATTTCTAATATGATTATTGTTGTACTTTCCAGTGCTCTGTTCGTTACGCCTCTGAATCCACCCTATGCCTGACAGCTTACAAAAAAGTCTACGATTACTTTGCGGAAAATCCTTCAAAAACCAACACTATTCCTATCTTAATGCTAATTCTGTCCGTAAATGGCTAAGTGTACAATTGAAACAAATTCGTCCAGAAGAGGTACACTGTTTCCATGTTTACAACAAGTTTCTTAGTGATAATTCAATCCGAGCGGTATTCTGGCAATATCTGAGAACCTTCAGTAGGAAATAACAACGAAGTGCATAAAAAACACCAGCAGCAAGAATTTTTAAACCAACAACACAATTAAAGAGGAAGAGTATAAGTACTGAAAGAACTTTGGGCCATTTTAACTTCGTCGACTAGACAACGATGACAATGAAGAAATATGCTACTGCTGTCCATGCCTTGTCAGCTTCAACACATGATTCTACAATAACTTGTTTCACTAAAAACCGAGCACATTGGGGTACATGTAACAGTAAGGAAAGGTCTAGATATGACTATTTAGTTTTGTTTATATTCTAATAGCGGTCATGTGAAGTTTTTAAAAGTCTGTTGAGTGAGGGATGATATCCTTTGCTTTCCTCCTCCTATTCAGGTGCTGATACGATGGAAGTATGGAATAACTTTGGTATTCTCCCTTAGGAATAGTTTCTAAATCCATGCACACTGCTTCTCTTTCATCGCTTCATAGTATTTTTGTCGAGTCGTTGACCATGAGACTTCAACTGAGATTTCCCAACCTCGCCGATGACAGACCTTAAAGCCAAAAAGAAAACCATTTATTTCAAATACGAAACAGGAGCACATGAAGTACTACATTTGGAACGTTGTTATTCTAATTTCTATGACATTACACCAGGGCACGACTGTTAATGAGCCACATTTCCAGTAGCCATTCAATTACAGAATGTACTAACTAACATTGTAAGTCTTGAGAAAAATTCTAGATACCATCATTTTTAGAAGCCGTTTATTGTCGTCTCTTCCAACTTCAACAAATTATCGAAATTCGATACTAGATATCAAATGTAACGCAGCGGCTTCATCATAACCCTCCAAGTAAACACAAAGTACAAGCATAATTTATTACGGAGTTTATCTACTCCAGGACTTTCTTTCATTAATTATAATCTCTTCAATTCATACTTTGCCATTTCAGGAGCTAGTTTCTTCCCTTCAAAATATTTCTCGTTAGCCTTCCACTATTAATCCGTGACTCACTCATAAGCAGAAACTTCTCATGTATCACGTAACTTTTATAACAGGTGGCCCTGTTGAACCAACGTCGGGGATTATAAAAATGAAATAATAATTGTGTATTTAAAGGGCTATGTGATTCAAAAGGGGCTCCCAGTGGGTAACATACATAATTATGTTGAGCAGTCTAGTCTAAAGGGGAAACTGGTCTCCAAAAAAACCAGGAGTAGAAATTTGTAGTTCAAAGGCAATTTATCTTTACTGTCACCTACATCCGGAACTTAATTTCTTCAAGACTATACTAAATGTACATACACAATATACATGTGTGGATGTGTTCCCATATACGTTAAATGTGTATACATAAACACATGAAACTCTCAAGTTTCAGAGCCAGAGTCACCACTGCAGATCGGGTTGACGATGTAACTTACCATGGTATTTACTTATATAATGTTACAATACCTTTTTTGCCACCGCATCATCAACTTAAAAACTAGAGGTTTGCATATTGGCTTACCCCTCAGATTCTTTTTTCCAATGGTGCTGAGGCTATAGGCTATTGTTTCCAAGTGCCAACATTATCAACGCAAGCCCTTTTACAATAAATAAACAGTACAAAAATGATTATGTATACAGTGAATGTTAAAAGTGTTCGATCAGAATTAAAATTTTCGACTGAGTTCTAGTTTCCCGGCCAGACTCAAAAAAGCTCCCGCCAACGCTCCCGCGGGATTTCGGCGGGAGAAAGCTGGTGGAGTTATACTAAACCCAATATTACGGCCGACATAAATAATGTAAATAAAAAGGTCCATAAATATTATTTAAACGGTTTCGAAAATATTCGAGCTTGAAATCTGATACATTTTTTCTCAAAAACAACACTAACAATTTCAATAAGTTGTTAATGCCATAATACGTTCAGAAAATGTCATTGAGATCGGTGGGATGGTTTTGGAGAAAAAAACCTGTTTTTGAGCTTTCATTTAATTGCTCCCAGATAGATGGACCAATTTGAACCAATAAAGAGCTTACGCGGTTCGGTTCTAGGGGCGAACACATATCAACATTAAATAAATACCACATAATAACCAAATCACAATTAGTCGAGGTATGGGCCTTGTATGTTTACAAATGTTCGTAAAGATTAAAAAAATTTTAAACGAAATCGGTCCAGTATTTTTTGAGAAAGGTGGTGAGTGACGTCGGACGCATAGGACAATCATAGAATCTAGGATATTTTACAAGGGAGGCTGAAGCCGCCCTTAAAAATAGAGAGGAATAAGGAAGCAAAGAATAAAAAGGCTTTATAGTCTATTTATTAGAAAGCTCCCTCTTCTATTTCCAGTATTAAAAAATTATTATTATTAATGGAATCATTACAAGCATGTGTGCATAATGTTGCTTATTGTTCGAGACAAATAATGCCCAAAAGTCATATTCATATAACTGTAGCCATACTAATCATTGGCATTTGTATCTTTAAGCACAATCACTTGGTGATAGGGCTTGTATATATGTTGATATTTCGAACTATTTGAACTCCTGAGTCCTGAGCAGAGCATTGAACATTGAACCCCAGTTTGCACTGTATTCTGTAATTTTTACTATGCTATTGTTAGAATAAAGGCGTGACACATTATTGCATTATAACGAGTATGTGAATACTAAAATATTAATTATCTGAGAATGTGAATCTTTTACTCTTCCATGAAGCGGAGTTTCTCATTCGTATGTGTATTTCCCAAAAATTAAATTTCCTACAATTTACGAAGCAAAAGCGAGAAATGGTGCTAATGAGTGTGCGATAGGAACATCACCAAGTGATATATTCAGATAAGAGCTCGTAAGAATAAGGCAAGAATACGAACACATATATTTACTGCTTCAGGTAAAGTGGTATAGCCTAAATTATGAGTGAATGATGAAATAACACTTTCTACAAAACACTAAGAACCGAGACCTACGTTTATATCTCCATAAAGTGTTTGCTTACGTATTAATTCACTATTTTCTAGTAATCTATATTCCTTGCATATGGACTGTAGGAACAATTAAAAAGAAAACAATGCACATCTTTTTAGATAATAGGCGAATAATAATGACAAAATTTGACACTAGACGTTTGTACTCACACATACAATACATATTGATGCCCATACTGCATGTCAAAAATATTAGTTATTACGCCTCAAGTTATTTTTTTAAATGAACTTGAACTTTACTAACACTTTCATTCAAGTCACACTTGACGGACGCATCATAAAAAACTTAACTCAATAATTTCTTTAGACTTTCGTCTTTTATAGACGTGGTTCCTATTCACACGGTGTACATGCAGAAGTAATACAGTGTGCAGTACTTGTAATTACTTACAATAATCATTACAAAAATGTAATCTACAACCCGATTTTTACAAATACACAATGCACTTATCTGAACCTCGAACCCACAACCACAACTTTTACTACAGAAATAACATTCTAGGCCAAAAGCTATTAAGCTATAGGTCTACAGACTAAAAAATTATTGGCGTTTCAATCACTTTCAGTGTATTCGCTATTGATGCAGGAATTGCAGGAAAAACTGTTTCTGCTTTCTTGATCCTGATTCACTGTCAATCAGTAAGCAACTAATTTATTATTGCTCAAGCTCAAGGAAAGATAAATAAATATTAACTTACGTCGTCAATAATAGAGAATAATGAGTTTCGCAATGGTTATTATCACTGAAAGCTGTAAAGATTAGTTTTTGCAAGTTTCCATCGTTAAATTAAAAATAATTTATTTTCGAAGTGAACTGGTAAGAACCTATTATTATAGTATAACATCTAAAACCTAATGCTAATTCTCACTCACTTATCACGTTTGGAAACACACGTCACTTACGGAAAGTTTCATCTTTGACAATCATACTTTGATCCTCAGTATTTTATTTATCGCTAGTTATATTTTGTAAAGACACATGGAGTGAGAGCAAAACCACATTGCTTGTGTTCTTCGTTAAGTTGCTTTATGCATATGCATGTAGAGATAACTAAATCAAAGCTTATTGAGAAATTGAGAACCGAGGGTAGCAGAACAAAGTTATACGGCCTCGGTTAACATCAGCATAATTGGCCACAACTATTTATGTATTTGTTGCCTTATATTAATGTATGGTAATCATAGGCAGAAAATTAACTTCAATGTTCTTGGAGCTAAAACATTTCAGCCCGTGCGATGAACGGGATCAGACCCATGCATTCACGAAAAATATTCTTATTTTCAGAAATTCAAAACTTTACTGTCAAAGTGAACAAAAAATATCCTCACTTTAAATCCTCAACAGCTTTAACTACAACTTCGAAAAACATACTCAATGCAACCTTGCAAAACTCAAATATTTCCGTCAAGTCTTGAACACCAAACCAGTTGAAGGTCAATGCATTTAAGCGGTAATCATTTCCACTTAAGCCTCACCGAAAATCACGAGCCGACTTTACGACAAAAATAGGTAAAAACAATCCATACGGAATAAACTCCCTTATTATATTCTGCATTCCTTGCATCTAAACCACATGAACTTTAATAATAACGCTTGATTCTTCATATAACTCATTTTCATTTGCTAATTCTTCATCTTTCTTCAATCATTCAGTATTCTTTTTTCGGCTGTAAGTAGGAGGAAGCTCCCGAGGTTCGCAGGGGACATGTTTTCGGTTCTGATGGAGGGGAGGGCTGCTCCAAGGTTATTACCCATTACTCCCATACTAATGCCTTAACAGATTTCCCTGATAACATCCTAAAAGACACGCTCCAGCTAATGTCTTACAACGCTCTTCTATTGCGCCATTCCTGGGATAGACGGATTCAAAAAGTGCGATCATTCATATCATTTATGCCCTTAAAATGTGACCTTTTTCCCAAAATACTTTTCCTTCTCCCAGTTAATCAGCTAAACAATAAATTCCCTTATGACCATGTAAAATGCGGACGCTCACAGAGTGCCAAAGTCGCCATTATTATTATTATGCTATGATAAAGGTATTGATTTTCACTCGTCTGGTGAAAAAAATCTATTCCATCATCTTTTCCATTTCAGATTTACAAATACAGAATTCGAATGATGAACATTAACTACTAACTTACTCACAGAGATTTCCACAACTATTCCATTCTCAAAGAATATTCCTTATCTCTGAAAATTTCTCCAAAGAACATACATCTATGCCACTCAATTTCCAAACTCTTTGGAATTAATTACGTGAACAAGATTACACTTCTCTTTCCATAACAATCTCAACACTCTCAAGCGCCGAATACAAATTTTTTTAGTGAACTGTTAAACCAGAATAAGAACAATCATTATTATTTGAATGTATCATAACATTACAACTTTAATTTCAAATAAATTTCCATTTATTATTTACTCGTTCTCCCTGTCTTTTTGGGAATCACAACCACTCTTCAACATTGACACTATAACTTCTGTTACAAAACAATGTTGCACCTTAACAAATAAACAAATGCTTTAAAACATCCTTGAATTTACAAAAAAGGTTTCCATTTCAAAATATCAACTAAGCACACTATAACAACGAAACCATATCACATATCGGGTATTATGCGGCAACGAAAATAATGATAGAAAAGAGTCCCTCTGCTCCAAGCAAAAAACGGTTGTGGGTAGATACAGTAGACATGAACGTCTTCCAGTATGTATATACACACTACTGTAGCTTAGGTGTGCAATACGGTTTAGCTGTAAGGAGGTAAATGACTTACTGCGAGAGCAAATGGCAAAAAAATCCAGTAAAATGAAGTATGTATAAGCGAAGGACTTTATAGATATGCAGCACACAACCATACGTCAACTATTGCACGTAAACTGTAAACACTTTGGAAAGAATACGGGAACAAGTGCAAGGAGAGACCAACAACAAGTGAAGAACCAACTCTCTCAAATTTCATGAAATTGAAATGGACGTTGCTGTTGCAGGCACAATGATGAAAAGAAATCTCAAACCATACGCATATAATTAAAGAGATACATAAATTGCCCAAGGCTTGGCAATATTCCATATAAACACATTCTTCGCTGCACATTCCATGTGTGAGATGTTTCCTCGAGAAACCCCTACATATTATACCTTTTAACCATACCTTTTTCGCTAAAAGAGCAGAACCAACATCAGCTATAGAGGGAACAGCTGAAGGAAAGTCGGTTAAAAAAACGAGGGCAAAAAGTAATGGCTAAATACTGACGACGATCCAACCCTAACGTCGTACTAAAAACTATACTTGTTTTCGCAAGCACTTTAAATCCCTTTTTACGTTCCCACGTCACAATATATAGACATAATGTTTTAGTATATTCAACCTGAACCTCAGCTATAAACCCATTTTCGTACAAGTACATACATACAAAAACAAGTAACTATCATCTTTTTAAAAGACAATTCTTTAAACCTTCCTACATCCCTCAACCTATCTTACAACAACCTGACAACAATAACAACAAACAAGGAGCCAGTCGTGGTGAACAAAAATTTCTTCCGAAGTGCACCTAGCTAACAATAAAAAACCTCGTGCATAAAAGTACATACATTGCCCATACTTCAGCTATTAAAGTTTGAGCCCGATCGTAACAAGCAATGATTTGAACACAAGCTATAACAACAACGATGTACTTACATCAATAATAATTGTTCATGAAGGCAAGGGAATTCCTTTCAACTCGCTTCCGAGCAAAATCTTTTCCCCTATACTTGCCCCATTACTGTCTCTCTGCAACAGTTTAAACCCAAATTTCCTATAATAATAAATAAATACGAATATGGCAATAAATACGCGAATAGCAACCGAACTACAGCACAAACAAAAAGCTAGATATCAAATACAAGTAATTACTTTAAGTAACCATGAACTCATATCTGAATAAGTACAGTTTTGTTTGTGCGTGGCTCCATGATCAAGATAAATATGCATGCTGGCAATGTACAGACTTCCCCCAAGACTTTCGAAGTACTTGAATACAGCAAACTCAGAAATACAGATACTGTTTGTAAAAAATGTATTTCCTTACCGAAGTAGATTTTTCTGATAGAGTTAACCAATCAAAAGCAATGGAGAGGAGGAAAAAGTTTTAATTTCCCCGTCCTTTGGTTTGAGGCAACAATGCTGATGATCTCTCTGGGGTCTCCAATTTTTAACAACTTGATTTCTTCTTTCCACACATCACCATCGTACGCAAATACATACAGATTGCATGAGAAAGGCTTTGATGCTTTACGAGGACAAGAAGAAAGTAGGTCCTGCTTTATCAAATGCTGGGTCCCAATTTGAAAATCACACGTATCTACACTTGAGGAACAATAATGATTCTACTATTATTGTTATTATCAAAAGCAAATTCATGAGGAAATGCTGATGGAACTTGAACTATTCTCGTTGCCTTTCCACTCCGCTCCAAATGGAAATCCCCATTGCTCCGAGGATCTTCTCTTAATGTTACTAACAACAACAATAAAAAAACACACAGTTTTTTAACACACTTGCTCACGGTCCGTACACACAATATGATAAATAACCGGCGCTTCACTCACCACTTTATTGCATAAAATGACAATATATGCAGCAAAGCAAAACTATAGGAATGGACAAGAGGTTTATCAAATAAATAAAATAAATATGGGTGAGATTTCCACTCACATTTCCTCCTAAATCCCTCTTGACTATCAAAATTTCTCGCGCATTCAAAAAATATTTATTATTTATTGTAATTACATGAAGTTGATAACACAAATCAAAAATCAATCAGTCAATAGGTTGTAAGAAAAAACTCAATAATTTTAGAATCACTCAAGCCAGTCCAGCCTCTTTTTCATACACGAGTGTTAGACGATCACTTCACGTGGATGAATACTATTTAATTGTTATGTGGATAATGAATTGAAATGTGCAATTTCAATGGATTTCTTGAAGAATTGAATGTATCGTGTGGTGTGTGTTTATATGTCTGTGTGGTGAACTGGTGAAAGGGTTGATTGGAAATAAAAGTGGAAAAAATAACAGTTCAACGAGTGATTCAATTATGTATTATACAAAATCACTTCTTGGAAATTTAATGGTACCTTTTATGACGATTTACATACTAAGGGAGTATAAAGTGTACAAGCTAACGAGGAGCAAAAGGTTTATTGACTGAATTCAAAGTTTACACGCAAATCATAAAATGTTCAAGCCAAAACCAGAGTAGATATATAGAGGAGATGAGGAGATGAACGAAGCAAGCAGACTCGTTTTGTCCACAGACTCTGCCTCTGTTTTTAAACTTGCTGAATATGTGTCTCTGCGCCTTTTAAATCCAATGGCAATGGATGCGGCCCTATAGTCAGTGTTATTATTTCCGAAATCAAAGCCACACAGTCATGGGATGAAGGATGTTGTGATGTATCTATATACGTATACGTCGTCGGAGAGTCAGCTGGATAGGTGTAGCTTCTCCGTATGTGCGTAATGAGCAACTTGTAACGTATTTTCCCCCTTTTCATCCCAACAGCCTCTTTAGCTCAGGGGCAGAGCACTGGTCTCGTAAACCAGGGGTCGTGAGTTCAATTCTCACAGGAGGCATATCTATTTTGTGCATTTCTAATGGAACATGTATTGTAAAGCATCCAGCATGATCAATTCACATGTATACGGCGTATACATACAAGAATAAACTATGTTAATTTTTTTATTCAAACATTCGAGAAGAATTATTTATACTATGGTCTGATCGTCGATAGCCCAGCCTTCGGTGTCGACCATAAAATTAAAAGGTGCTTCATACAACTTAAAAGTAAATGTGAGCAGCTGAAAGCAAATATCGGTAATATATAATCTTTGTAACACTTTCGCACAGTGCACATTAAAATGCACATGAAGTACATACCCGGTGCTAATATGATGAAGCGTAAATTTCGACCGATGCGAACTAAATTTCCGATTTGCAATATTGCAATCCGACGAGGAACTTGACTACACTCTACGCTACCGCTACGTACTTGTACTACATTAATAGCCAATATACATTTATGGAGTAACAAAATTTTGCATGCGTGAAAGCAATCATTCAAATTTCAGATCGGGCCACATTCTCTCCGAAAATAATCCCACCGACACAATTCCTCGCAGATCGGTTTCTGGTTGAATTATTATTAATTATTTCGGTTGAAACGGGTTTGGTTAAATTTTTATTGGTTAAAAAAATTCGGTTAAAAAAGTTTTTGGGTGAATTATATTTGGTTGGAATATTTGGATGAAAAAGTTTCTGCGCGAGTTGTCTGGATCCCGACTAAAACAGGAGAGCTATGCGAATTTAAAGTGATTTTCTTCAAAAACGTTCATCCCTACTTGACATGTAAAAAGTGGGGTTTATACTCCGATTCATACCCGAAGGTCTAACAGAGTTGTCAACCATCTTAAGCCTTTATTCAATTTAGTTACAAAGTTTCAATGGTTAACCCTATCTATGAGGAATCCTCGCACAAGCAGTACTAGGTCTGAGCGGTCAGGGGATAAACCCAGTGGGAAAAAACCCCTTTCCTTGAGCCAACTTACAAACCACCCCCGGGGTTTGAACCCAGGTACAACTCAGACAACCCTCGAGCCCTGGCCGCTACGCTACAGAGGGCTTGTCTACTTGACATGTAAGCACCTGTACTTGCTTTCAAAAGTCTGGTCGCTCAGCGAAGCGCTTAGTAAAAACCTATGCGAAACCAACTTTACACTAATTTTACTGACGATTTACTACTTCAACTAACTAATATTAGCATCAAGGTTAATAATCCGTCCCCTTATGTCCTCTTATTGTGTGCTTCAATTAGGAGGACATCAAGAGTACTGTCCACTTACCACTTACGGAGCCAAATTCGGAAGTCCCAATTAAGTGTTAAGAGGACAGGTTTTCTCTGTCCTCTAGTTACCACTACCACTAACTGTTTTAATGGTAGTAGAGGATAATAAGTGACGTGTCAAATTTTTCCGCTTCCTTTGCTCGCTCTATTCTGCTGCGCTGTACTGTGCGGCGACATTGGCAGGGCTTAACATCACAGCAAACGAGCTAACTGATGTATATTTACAATTTATTACAATTCACATATCTTTCTTTCTTAAGACATAGCATGTAGCAACATAGCACGTACATGTTCATTAGCTCCAAGCTTCACTTATGATTCACAGTTCACTCTTAACTTTAATTTCTATCGATAGTTTTATGTACTTCGGGTTACACATAGAGAGGTTATACAAATAATTTATTCTCATTTTGAAATATGTAAACGACGACCACATCAGATTACGTGGTCTTCATTTAAATATTTAAATAAACGGGAGGTCTCGGCAGACTTCATTTGGAGTTCGAATGTTTGAAGCCCACGACTGGACACAGTATGTAATATTGTAGCACCTATGTATGCCAAAGGTGGGCACATATAATACATTTATGCCTAAATATAGGCGAAATTATAGGTATGCTAACAAATTGTAAGAATTTTTATGTAGGTTTAGGTAG
>JAQFXU010002649.1:0-19600 GCA_034693705.1 Spatulosminthurus flaviceps
GGACGTACGGACGTACGGACGTACGGATGTACGGACAAGGGTAAATTACTAGGGCCGCTAACGCCGCCCTAAAAACTGGGAATTTCCTAATTTCCGAGGATTATTTTTATAATGAAGCGAAAAAACAATTTATTCCTTTTCCCTCGTTAGGAAATTGACATTGAACTCAAAAGTATATGAAAAATCTAAAATAATTTCTAGAAAATTGTAGTATGAAATTATTTTGTCACAAGGAAAACATTTAAGATTAGAATTCAAAAAACATTTTCCATCACTACCACAATGTGAATTTATAAATTTATTTTTTCGAAGAAATTATCAAAGATTTTATAAAATCAAAAAGCGAAGAGGCCCAGGAAAATTTCAACGTTTAATAATTTTCTCCTCATTGTAATTTCAACTAACGAAAAGTATGCGAGTAATTTTTTTACCTTGGAAATCCTTTGACACTCTTTCATCCGCTTTCAATAATGATCAAAAAATGTTCTGCATTGCAAACATTCCTCTCACAAATACTTCAAGTTGCATCCAAAATTATTGACTGATTACACACAGGACGTGAATTATGAGCTACATGATCACAGTTGAATTTCCGCACTGAAATATATCAAAGCGAAGTTGGAGTAGGGAAACGTATGGTCATGCCACGTACGCAAATATTTTTATTACCTTCGTACCATCGTGTTCTCTCCTTTATTCCGAGTAATTGCCATTTTGTCATGCCAATTTTTTTCTTAAGCTTGTAATTATTTTTGCAGAGGTTTTACATATATCGCCGACCAATATTTAAAAAGAGCTATATTTTTTCCTCTAGAACGTTATTTGGCAAATTGTAACTCTTTTTGCACTTTAGCCCACGAAATGTTCATTCAACCATCAAAGCATAGTTTTTACAATGAGCAACCCGCTTTCAAGTACAATGGGAGAAAATCATGCTTTTGTTACTGGAAATTTTTGATGGTTCCTAGTGTTTAAGCTATGGGATTGTTTGTTGAGGGAAAATGATTGGCGGATAAAATTTTATTGATAGATTTAAATTTTCATGAAGAGAGGTCTACAATAACATTGCAAATCCCTGCAGACAAAAATACGTGGAGAATCGATGTGACCTCAAAAATTGTTACAAAAATTTTGGTAACTTCCAATTAAATTTTTTGGGGTAAATAAATTTGCCCTCATTTTGCACTTGAAGCAGGAAATGCTTGATTGATGTTTTGGTAAACTTGGATGGGTCGAGTTTACCATTGATATTAGCTTTAGATTAGTATTTTATTAAAATTGTGGGTAATGTTCGTTAAAGCTCAAGCAAGTATTTGACTATATCCAACATTCTTTCGAAATCCTTAAGTAGCAATATAGGATTTCCTCGAATTTATCTAAAAAGTCATTTTCCTCCCTTAAAAACGTGGAAACATTTTTCACTATCTTTGCTTTAAATTACTCGTGAATAATTGTTTTTCAGAAGATTTTAGGGAATCCTGTGAAAATGAAAGATTTTCTTTATGTTATATGGAAATTTCAATAAACGAGCTCGTTATTGATATATTTGCAATAAAAAATTTCCTGAATACTTTTGATTGCTTTTGACAGCCAAGATTTTGGTCAATAAAGCGTCTAAAGCGTAAACCACCCAAGCATATTCCAACTTGTACTACTAAAAGTCCAGTTAAGATTTTCTTATATTTCTAGTACAAGTTTTTTTCCCGTAGAAATGTTGTTGGTTCTCGTTGGTGGTTGCAATTAGAGGTTGAGTAAATTACTGCTGAGAGAAAAATAATGGGAATTTAACTAAGGAATTTTTCAACATTAATCGCTAGTGTAGCGATTTTGCGATATTTTCTTAATTGCAATAAAATATTTTGAGGAAATTTTCCCCTTCTTTCAGATTGCCATTTTAATTGTTGTTATACCCTTGTAAATATTATTGAGGATTTTCAACATTTTATATTTGCATGAAAAATATTTTTGAAATTCTAATCAGCTTCAATTAGGCTTGATACCTGGTGAGAGCAATATGGGAAATTAGACTGGTATATAGTTTTAATACATGAATATTATATTTTACTTTTAAGTTTAAACATACGGTTTTTATTAGATTTATTTCATTTTAAACATAAGGTACGGATTTTGAGTACTGACCTGGATGTTGAGAAATTTAAAAAATGTGGAGTTGATGAAACAAAAATGAATTAAAAAATAATGCAAGCCATTGTGAAAAATGTCCTATTCGCATATTTGTAGCAAAATTTTGAATGCACTTTTTGGGCGACGTTTAGTTTATTTTCAGTTTTTCTGGCTACGACGACAAAATAAACCAAACGTATAGTTGAGCAGAAGGTTACAAAAGCGGGACATGAGGTTTTTTTCCAACCATGAATTTCAGTCAAATCTAAATCTCACATTTGGGAATTAAAGCTAATTATATGTATAGTTTTAATGCTTTGAGCTCCAATATAATTCGGAGGTGCGCCTTTTTAACCTGGATTTTTATAAATGTACCACATTTTTTTGGATTTTATCATTTAAAATCCAGAGTTTTTGAAAATTTCCCCTAGTTTTGAATATTCCTCCAGCCATTTGCTGTTTCATCAACGAACATTAATATATAAGACATTTTAGAAAAATTTCAGATCAGGATTGAGATTTTAAAAAAATCCTTGGAGATATATGTGCATACGCAACTAATCATATCCAATGATTCCGATCCCAATTTAAAGGACAGAAATTGACAAGCTTTTTAAAAACCACATGACTGATGTAATCCAATGAAGATTTCGTAAATTGAGGGGAGTATGACATCATTCAAGGCAATTTTTTCCTACTTTTGTGTTCTAATGGGCAAATGATTTATGAAAGCCCAGCGAATTTAAATTCTAACAGGTGAATGACTCAAACATGGTTACCTTGATAATTTGACTTGGAAAACGTTTTGGGAAATTCCAGAAAAATCTTTATTTTCTGAGATTTTTGATATACCTTGTATTGACGTGTTGGGGCTTTCAGTTGATTATGAGAAATTGTATTAAGAATGACATCCTCTTGCAGTCCTGGGATATAACGGATTTCTCCAAAATACTTTTGGATTTTTTCTGAAAATTTTCAACAAAAGTGCGTGCAATTTTATGTTTAAAAAGTTTCAAAAAATCCAAACCACCTACTTTGGTTAACAAATATTTGAAAGATTTTTGGCATTTCCAACTTTTTTTACATAAAAAAAATATTTTTCCTCATCATTTTGGATCAAGGACAAATATTTGGCATTGAAATATTGCACAAAATTTAAAAGCTTCCCAAATATTATGATTTAAAGCTTTAACTGTATGCTGCGTTAAATTTTTGAAAACAATGTCCTAATGAATTCGAACAAGTTTTTAACAGTAGAATTTTATAAACCTTTTTTCATCCATACCACACGACTTGAATGTGAGTTTTCAAAAAAGTTACTTTATCCGAGCAATTACTCAAGACTTTATAATCTAAAATAAACGAAGCGGAAGATATTTTCAACGTTCATTAACTTTCTCACCTGTGTAATTCAAATTAACAAAAAATATGTGAGTATTTTTTTACCTTGAAATCCTATTTGTATTCACTTTCATCGGCTTTTAATAAAGATGCACAAATGTTTTGCACTGCAAAGATTCCTCTCACAATTACTTCAAGTTGCATCCAAAAATATTGGTTGATTATATTCAGGACGTGAATAAATTATCAGCTAAATGATCACAGTTGAATTTCCACACTGAAATATACCAAAGCAAAGTTGAAGTATGGAAACGTGGACATGCCACGTACGCAAATATTTTTATTACCTTCGTACCATCGTGGGCTCTCGTACATTCTGGGTAATTATCATTTTCATATGACAATTCTTTTTTTAAGCTTACAAAGATTTTTGCAGATGTTTTACATACTGTCGGATAATATGTGTATTTAAAAGGGACTATTATTTTTCCCACTATAACATTATTCGGAAAATTTTAGCTCTTGTTGCGCTTTAGCCGACGAAATGTACGTTGAACCGTTGAAGTATAGTTTTCACAATGAGCAATCCTCGTTTCAAGCATGTACAAAGGGCAAAAACTACGTGATTTTGTTATTGGAAAAATTTTATAGTTTCTAGTATTCAAGCTAGGGGATTGTGTGTCGAAGGAAAAATCATTGCGGGCTAAATTTTAATGATAGCTATAAATTTGCATGCCTCGTGCAAACATTATTTAAATATGCAGCTAATTGATCGATCGAGCCAAGCATTTGCACGTACTTGGCATGTGAATAGTTAAAAATTAAAGACAATTAAAAATAAGTAGTAAAATTTGGTATGTAACTTGGATATATGTGACAGTTTTCAGGGAAACTTCTCACGTGTGTACCGTGCATAAAGCTTTTGGAACGTAACGATGCAAATTTTATATACCAAATGTGAGTAGGCACATCCAATGCTGGATTCCCCCAGACATACTCAAATAAGGCTGGAGTGAGGCTGTGTCTACGAGAGGACACTGAAGCGAGCTGAAGGGAAGTTTTGGAGCGGTTGGGATGAATGCCGTTTCACTTCGAAGTTCGAGGAGTTATTTAAGGCAGTTTGAATTACAAATGTGAAAGGACTCGAGGAGAAGGGAGGTGCGAGCTACAATAAAATTACAAATCCCTTTTTATTGACATGTTTTTAAAAAAATTTAAAAAGTGGGCTTACTCTCCGATACATACCCGAAGGTCTAACAGAGTTGCCAACCATCTTAAGCCTTAATTTAATTCTGTTACGTTTCAATGGTTAAGCCTGTCTATGAGGAATCCTCACACAAGGGGTCACATGGGTCTGAGCGGTGAGGGAAAAACCCAGTTGGAAAAAACCCAGTTGGAAAAAACCCCTATCCTTAAGTCGAATCACAAACCATACTCGGGATACGAATCCGGGTACGATTTGGACAACCCTCGAATAAATCCGAGCGCTAGCCGCTACCCTACAGGGGGCTTGTTAATTTTCAAATAAGTAAATGTTTGGGTTTTATGCACGTTGGACTAGATCAGTGGTAAAAAATAAAGGCAAATTTATTACAAATGTGTCATAATATGTGTACGTTAAAAGTAGACTATGTAGTAGACTAGGTATCAATAGAAATATACAGAAGATACAATTAAATTGGGTAGAAATATGAAATAATCACCCTATACCAAACAAATAATAGTGGACGAAGCAAAGAATAATAGTTGGAAATTATAAGTTATTAATATTAAATAGGACGCAAGAACGCATAGACTGAACAAGCATGTGTTCATTTAATTTAAGAATAAATTACAAGAAGGAAGTGCGTAGTGAAGTAGGAAAAGTAGCTTCAGCTTATGAACGAAAAGAATGGAAAAATACAAAAACATGATAAGGATTAAGAGCGTAGGAATATTTATCAATTTAAATAAATTAGGCATCCGACAAGTTATTGTAAGTACAAAGAACAGTTGGAGATTAGTAGCATATGACTTTAAGACCCTTCCCTTTCTATCACTGCACGTTAAAGACCCTGCACATGGAGAAAGGACTATGTAGCCTGGATCTGAACAGAGTATCGCGGAGCGTGTGTGTACGCAATGAGGTAAAATGACACACTGAGTACACACATGAATAAGTGAGTAAAATTAATGAGAGCCATGCCTTAAACTATGCTCTCTCTCTTCCGCAAAGATTTGAATATAGGAGGAAGGAAAAATTGGCTCTCGTCGGTCAGTTGATTTTTAATTTTCATCACAACTTCATTTCTTAAACTTGAAATTCTCCAGTTCTGTTCTTTTGTGCCAAAATAGTATATCTCTAAAAGATAGTTGTTGTTTTAGTTATCGCACTCTTGAAAAATGATAGTTACTACATATTCTTATTTATTGTTTTAAGGTCCTTACTAACATTTTTGAATTTTCGTTTTTCTGTTTCAATTAATTATTCTCCATTTTATCCGCATTGAAGAATTCTTCCAATCTTATCTAAAACAGTGAATAAAACTTTATAATCTCTTATCGTTAGCCATTCTATGGTTTACGTGGAAAATATTTGACGATGCTTTTATTACACACAAGCTTTCGATAGCGAACTGACTATCATCATCAATTGTTGAAATGCAAGTCATATAAAAATCAATTGTCCTACACACAAGGAGTTATTACCTAAGTGCCAGACTCGCATCTTAAATTATCGACAAATTCAATGGAAAAGTTATTAAGCGTAAGGCCAATTGAGGAAACAATTAGGAGCTAAAAGCCATCCGGAGGTCTCACTATTCATTCCCTTACTGAAGCTCACTTTCCCCTCTCTCTGTCGCCCCGACTTGAATGACGTAAACTGAAGACGCCACTCCAGGACTCTCTTCTCGCATGATGTGAGATATTGAGTACAAGTATTATTTTTATTTCCCTCTCGCTATTTTGAGTCAAATATGCTTGAATTTCTTGTATGAAATCATGATAAAAATGTAATCCCGCCAGTCCGTTATAGGAGAGCGGATGATAATCAATAGGTGTCAGAATCATATACTCTGTTTCTTGTTTGCTATTATTATTCTTAACAATGATCGGATGCGAGAAGGAATCTTTCGAGAAGTTCCACGGGATCCTCATCTCTACGACCTCCTGTCCCTGGAGCATAGATATTTCTTAAGAAATAAGGAAGGACCTTTGACATGCTAGCAGAGCTATCTCGATACTTTTCACATCCTGATCATTAGTGCTTCAGCTTAATTTTTAATATTTAAGTTTTGTGTATTGAGTCAATCTGTAACCGATTTGTTTTTCGTCTTCCCTCGAACTTTTTTCACTTTGAACTCTAGAAAAAAATGTGTCCCCTCTCTTCCTTCCCAAACAAAATAACGTTCTCCTTAACAACAATAATTTTTACACATTACTCCTTTGTTTTTATGTCCATAATTATTCCTCAATAAAAATGATTCAAAACCCATTGAAAAACAAAATAAAGTAAGTAAATGGTAAATTTGGATAATTTTTAAAACATTTTGGAAATTCAATATGAAATTCACAGAATTTATAGAGAACGATTTTTCACACTTAGAGTTAGAACAAGTCAAAGTTTTAGTATGTAACTACCATAGTTTCATCTATAATGCTATTTTTAGCAGCATTGGTAAATTATATGCAAAACACAAACTATGGCAGAAATCCTCCAAAATTACTTATTTTCAATTTTGTAGAGGTCTAACACTAACTAAACCTCAGTTATAAAATTATGAAAATTTTGGTTTTAGTCAAGTCAAATAATATTTTCATCGCTCTCACTTAAAAACCTCCACACAGTTTTCAATAACAATTCTCCTTATATCGAGTCCCATAAATGCTCTAACCCCACATCAAAAGCTACCTTGTTTCTCTTCCCACTTATATCACCAATATCAAAATTTCGCACCACAACGTGCCCGTAAACTACTTTTAACCTGCATTTTTGACAAACTTTAAAACCACAAAAAAAATTACCACACAAGATAATATCAAACTGACCCAAACCAAACAGTTCCTATATTTTAATTTATAAATCCCATCCAGTCAAATTAAGAAGTAGATTCTCAAAAAGCATTGACGAATGCTTATCCTCCTCTTCTCTTTAATTATTTTCCCATTTAATATATATTAATCAAACGTCACGTAATGACTGGCACAGATGAAATGACAAGGAACAACTCTCACAACAATACATTTTGAGAATAATTCCAATACACCCCTACCCACGCTATAAACGTCCCCAAATAGTAAAATAAAACTATGACACTACAATGATATATTTTATCGCAAAATTGAGTATCCTCTTCAGAGCCTCACGGCAAGTATTCGAGAATTACGGTTTGTACAACTCAGAAAAAAAAGGAAAACATTGTCATGTTATTGCTAATGACAGCTTTTTTAAATAACTAGAAAGAAACAAAAACATTGGGACATTTACTAAAGCATTATAGAGTTTTGTAAAACAACCCCACATACTAATAACAGTTGCACAACTTACAACGTTGAAGGAAACTAGTGATAGACGAGTAGGCGTAAACATGGTCACGTTTTGTACATCCCTAGAAAAATTTGCCTAACCCTTCAGGGTTGAATAGAATCATCGACAAATTATACTTTTCGCCTCCTTTACTCCCAGATTATATCTCACTTATGTAGTTAAATAATTAGTGCAGTTTCATGCACCTTCGTGATGTTTCTTATCAGTGCTACAAAAACATCCAGTTCTTCGTTACGTACAAAAATGCCTTCCTACAACAATTCAGGCACAATAATCCCCAACGTGAAATTATAGCCATACACCCTTTTAGTAAAATTCCACTCATCAAAAGAAAAATTTTTAAACTCAATAGAATAACGAACAAGAACAAAGGAGGAAAATCAAATAGTACGGACAATAGAATAGACAGCACAAAATAGTTACGCATGCACACCAAGGATTAACAAGGGCTCATAGTAATCTGTTAGCCACCGAGCGGAAAGAAGCTAGGTTGCTTTGCAAGCGAAATGTGAACGCTGCAACATAGTGCTTCAATGAACCCCAAATACAAGCATTATTAGCGATTTGAAAAACACAGGCATTATAGCTCATTAAGAATACTGACAACTTCATACTTATTCTTACATTTATAAACATTCAATAGCTCAAATTGTTCTATTCCAATATCTGAAACATTGAAAAAAAAATCATTCCCCAAAAGCATAAGCAGAGGTTATTAGTTAGCTATAAAGGTCTCTGGCAGAGCTCTTTTTAATCACCCCGAGAGGAGTCTTGACGTTGAGTACTAGAACAGTCAGTCAGTAAAAGAAAGGTACATAAAGAAATAAAACGGCTAGCAGATTGCACAGACAAACAGGAAAGCTAACAATAAAACTTCCTTTCCTCTTTCCTCTCACTTGCGGGTTCCCAACATGCATCAGGCCGCTCCCTGTACGAATCTGTACACGTACCTCACAATAGGGAACATAAAAGTCTCCATAGACGCTTTGTCAACAGCTTTACTTTTATCCTACACATAAGACTACGTACTAAGACGTCGGGAAGAAGATATTCCACATTCATTACTAGAAAATTGTAGAATTAAGAGAAAGCTATAATTTTCAACAAGGAAAGAACCAACTTAAAAAAGCGAGCTACCATTTAGAATCAAAAGTAAGGGATTGCTCTCCGTCACAATCTTTCCAGTAATCTCATGAATATTAGCTTAACCGCAAGCTATTTTGCACTAAAAAGGATTAAATCAAAACTATATTTTTAAGGCCTTAAAGTTGACACTCGTAAGGATGTGTTCACACATTCCTTCCTCTCAAAAATTTAACTTAGGACTAACTGACTGCCAGGTCTAAGCACGGAAATCACATCTCTTATTCTCTCCATACTAGAGCATACCTCTCCAACATCTTTAATCAATTAGAAGCTCTCCAACGAGCTTTAGATTTATCTTCTCCTTTCTCCACACAGGATTATCTCAAATCAAAAAAAAATATCAAATAACCGAAGCATGAATAGACCTCACCTTTCCCAGACCAGGTGAAAAAGATAAAAACAATTAACACTCACTCATTGAAAGTTTAGCAAAAAATATCACAGCTAGTGCATACTATCTTACTGGAAGACGCAAAAATCCCACAACTTCATCTTTTACTTACAAGCTACTAGTATATATTGTCTACATCGGAATGAACTAATATGATTAAAATGACAGCAAACTTACTCCCATCCAGGCCTTATAATGGTACAAATAACCACCGCAGGCACGGCAGCGAGTACGAAACCTTAGGTCATGTCCTTGGCGAATGTCAGAAAGAAGCCCTTCTCAGAAAAAACAAACCTCAGAAAGTCTAATCATTAATTGAATCAAAATTCAAATACAGATGTCGGCAAATAAAGGAGAAAACATTTAACCAGGACGAAATTCGTACCAGTGAAAGAGTGGAGATTGGAGCATGCAATCTAGTAACTTTAAAAGGTACATCACAAATCCTTTAATTAGAACGGAGGAGGGTGTTAACCAGGCGGAACTAGTACACCAACAGAATAAAGATAGTTATGACTCCTGCATACCCTAATTTAAGAAGCAAACTTAACCTTAATGAAACGGGAACAATAGGATTGCACATAGGTACAAGAGGGAATTTTTCCAAATTCTTCACTAGCAAACCCCTCACATATTTTTGTTCCAAGTAAACTTGCTTGTGTTTGTCAAATCCCTAACCCTGCTGTGTGTCTCCACCATATTATAATAATAATTATTATACATATTATGCAACAATACACACTAAAATTATGTTAATTTCTAGTTACAATTTGTAAACGGCAATAAAATCATAAAGATTTGAAACATTGGTTAAAAAAATGTCCAGCTTTTCCTAGACACCCTTTTTGCAAATCTTAATTTTGTGTATTTACTCGAATTGGGTCTTGGTTAGATCCCACCCACGCATAGGAACGGCATATATTTCAAGTAACTTGAAACATGTAAAAGTTACATTCATTTATCATGGGTGTGCTGTGATAAATATGTTCATAGAGATACAATTAGTTATAGGACAAGCACCTTCTTATAATTTTGAATTGTTTTGCGTCGCTACTTGTGTCAGGATTGTACAAAAAACATTGAAAGACACAGGTGGGGTATTTTATCATCCGGAGATATTTACAGACACAGTCTGACACACACATATTAAGACATGGTTATTTTGCATGGAGACTTTTGCCTACCAAGGAATTAATGTATATAATTCTCCATTAGAGTAATAAAGTCTGCATTTCCTCTGCACTCGTGTTATTTCACACACGTTTATCTCCAAAATGACCAAAACAATCAAAACCTTTAGTTGTTATTTGATTCAACTTCTCCTATCATCAATCAATCATTTATAATCTTTGACAGTTGAATTAAAATCCTAATTATTTTGTTTTTCTTGTGAAGTCCAAAATATTTTCTACTAATTTGGGTCACGTTCCTGCTACCTCTGTAATAATTTTTATTCAACATGTGATTTCAAGAAGCGCTTCTTTATTGGGGGGAAGGAAAACCCTGAGTAAAATTCCGGGGTCCCCAGACTTTATTGGTGATTTCTACAATTATTAATTTTTGTTCATTTTGTTAAATGGAATCTAACGTTGAAATAAAATGTAAGCATTTTTGACCAGATTAGACTTATTTTGACAAAAGTGAGCTTTATTCCTTCAATTAGGCCAGAACTACCGTAAAGATGAGATTTTCAGTTCCCCTGAATATTATTGAATTTTTTAAGGAAATAAATGCTTTTCCCGTAATTTCAGCAAGTGTTTCAAGCACTGTCCTAGTTTTTATTTTTTTAAACCAAGAACCCCAAGTTTTGAGCCAACTTCCACCACCCCCATAAAAAATATCAGCACCTCTCATAAAATGCAAGTCTTACATATTGAGCTATTTCAATTAATTCTCTGCGTACAGGGAAAATATGCCTAACGGAGTCCTGATTTGATAAACTTTGGTTGACAGTTTAGTTCTGGAGTCAATAAATTTGGGATTTTTTTGAATCAATATCACTATAAAATTTAGCGTGGATGTGGATATAAAAAAAATCGCTCAATGTAATTTATCATCATTTGTAAAGAGGACTGAAACTAGCCATAACCTTTTTCCCCCCAAGTTGGAATCATCACACACGTCCTTCCTTTCTCTTTTATCCATACAGAAAAGACTTTGCAAGATGAAATTCCTCGTTTTTCTCTTCGTGGCCGGAACGCCTTTACTCATTCTCGGTGAGACAAAATTTTACCAATATTTCTATTTTAATCGTGTTTGTGTGCAAATAAAACCGTTTGCCTAAATTTCTTTTCTGTAATGACTTGTTATAAGCGTATTCCATTAGAGCAATAAAAATTAAAATTTTTTAGATCCAATTATATTCCCATTTCTGCCAATGTGTCTAAATTTGAATGGGAATCCTGTCAAATTAAAATACTAAAACCTAATAATTCTGAATATTTCCAAAACTTTTCTGTTGCAGGTTTCGAGAATGGCCTGGGGGATTTATCGATGAAGGAAAACAATTTCATTGAGGCACACATAATTTTAGGAAGGATTGCTCGTTATACGGGTAAATTCACATTGGAGTAAGTCCACGGGAATGTGAAAACCCAAAGCATCATAATTTTTAATATTTTTCATTTGGAGCAAAAGTAACGCGTGCTGCATATTGTAAGCAACGGCCTTGGAAATTTCGTAATAGGTTAAGTTGTTACGGAAACAAGGCCAAACACGACATTTTTTGTACTTAAAGGCTGTGTCTCCCAAACTAATGGGGCGCTGTGACTCATTTTTGGACTAATGTGTTCAGAAACGTTACTTTGGCTGAAAAAGACAAATTATAAAAAAATATGATATTTTAGGCTTACATATTCCCCCAAGGAATTACTCATGTTATGTTCTATTGAAATACAAAATTATTTTCCAAATAAATTTTTTTTTCAAAATATGAAAAATCTGTTAAAGGTTGCGGAGGAGTCATTCCACTTTCCCCAGTTTTCGACTCAGCCATAGATTACAAGAGTGGACAATTATACGATCCGGACGAGTCTGCGTCTGGACTCTCCTCCCCGGAGATCAAGTGAGAAATGTTCGAGTTCGGGTAACACAGAGTATGACAAGTATGTGGGATGGAATCACCGTTCATTTCTTAAATTCAACCGGACTCACATTTATGAAATTGTGAGTTCTCATTTTTCAATTTTTTTTTAAAATATAATTTGAAAATTTAATAGTTCAAAACTGTTATGTTACAAAATATGAATTGCTTTTCAATCCAAAATCAGAGCAGAAAATATCACGGATTTCAATTTCAACACTCCCCTGGCCTTCCTCGTTTTCAATTCCGATGGTGCAAACCAATACAATGGTTTCTCCATTTATACGGCTTCCGACGGAGATTCTGGTACCACTTCAACCTCTGCTTATCACGTGCGAAAGGACGAAGGGGAATTTTCCTATCCAATCGAAAATCCAATGAGGAATAGGGACAAAGCAATGGCCCTGGTGTTACAACGTAAAGCGACGGGATTGGTTGAAACACTTTGGGAGGTGAATTTGGAAAACGTTAAGATTGAGGAAATGGACTCCATCAAAGTTTACAACTTCAATAACCATTGGAAGATTGATCCACTTGCACTGATTGGAAGGTTTGTTTTCTCACATTTTATTGACAATGAAAATCCTCATGAAAAAGCAAGTAGGGCAAAAATAAAATTATATTTTGCTTAGCAAATGATTTGAAATTTGTCTTTTTCCAGATTCACGACCGATTCCAAATTCCTAGTTCATTCTTTTAATTCCGTGCTGATTTTTTTGGAGTCGGAGGATAAAATTTTGAGAGGGAAAAGTTTCCAAGTTGGGTGGAAGCCCCACATGGTTTCTATCGAATGAGTCTCAAGCCAAATTCAACATCCTGTCATATTAAAATGATAAATTTTTATTATTGGGTAGTTGAAGTTAATTGAATGTTTTGATTTGAAAATGATTTAACTCGTTAATCCAAATAAAATCCAATTTTTGAAAAGAAATGATTCTTGCATAACAGCCAATAGTTTTTACGTAAAAATTGTGTTATTCCATTTACATCAAGTTTAAGAAATCCACATTCAGCCGCCCTGTTCCCAGCGTGGTAGGGTTAGGGTGGTGAAAATTTCCAAAAAGAAGTAGTTTTATCCTAAAGAAGTAGTTACTATCCTAAAGAAAATCCATATGCGTTAATAATTTGCACCATTATGATTTTGGGCAAAATCGAAAATTTTCGCGAAAAAATATGTGTTTTCCCCATTCTGAACCATTTACAGTGCTATCATCAACAAAACTCCAGAGACCAGCAATCATATATACATATATTAACAATAAATCCAACTCTATGTTCATTTTACATATTATGCAATAGCCGTAAAATGTGTAGACAAAATATTCCTTAAACCGTGTGGGTGATGTTTTTTAGCCAGAGAAGAGTTTTCAAGCGTCGACACCCACTTGCCTTCGATAGCTTATTGCGAGTAATTTGGGTTAACTAACATATATTTTATTTATCCGGATGCAGATGTTAATGCGACAAGTACTAATGATTTCATTTAATACTTCCATATAGTATGAAATTGTGAAGTTTTAAACGTTCGGAAAAGGATAAACTGCCGAACTAGGCAATTTCAAGGAAATGTAAGGGTGAAACAAATCTGGCGGGGTTTTAGTATTTTAAACGCGATTGAGACAATTTTCCCGTTGAGAAAAACTTGGTCAGGGAGACGTCAGAAACGGTTATATTGGTAATAAGACGTCGGAATGAGAAGCAGGGTGAACTATTGCCGTTAGAATGCCGTTTATTTTTAGCAATTAAGTGACGTCCACTGCCAAGCGTCATAGTATCGTTTATTGGACGTCAAAATAGGACCCCCACATTCAGGTATAACATGACGTCAAATTTTGTGGTCTTTCAAGCTAAACCTTCACGTCATAATCTGACCGTCGGGGTAATGGTCATAAAAACGTCTACAAGACGTTACATGCTTACAATGCCTGACATGCGCAATCAACTAGACATCAGAAATGTAACAGTCACGGCAACCATTTGTGGAGTCATAACGCTGCAAATGGCATTTTGTTAAGCATCAATCATTTTCGGTTCCTCACTCTTGATTCAGAAAGTAAAGGTAAGATAATTATTCTTTGTCATTTATACTTAATAGTCAAACGTACAATTAATATTGAATAGTGATTTCTAAATAATAAAATGTCTCAAAAACGAGTAAGTGCTGGGCAAATACGAAGAAGGGTCAATAAGGAAGTGAAAATATTTATTGACTCTTTAAAAGAAAATCAGAACAAATCGCAAGTGAATCTAGTCCCAAAAGTGTGTAGAATCCAGAGAGAAAAAAATGATACTGTTATTGTTAATAATAAAATATCCGTAGACAATGCGTTATAGCAAGGGAAGATCAGAGTGTTGATGTGTATGAAGACCTACAGATTGAAGATTTTCTGGAAGATGAAACAATCCATGACTCAAGCCGTGACATTTTTTCGGATATATCTGATGGAGAAGACGAAAAATGTGATGATGGGCCCAGTGATCAATTATTTCACGTAGAAAAATTAAAATCTCAACTTCGGCACTGGAGCTTAGCTGAAGCGATGTAGCTGTTAGCTTTGCAACAGCTAAATCGTCGAATAGAAGAACGGGATCCGTGAAAACTGTAAAGGAATCTACTAAATTGCATTTCAAGCTGGAGCATAATTTTGGACCTTGCCCAGACGAATTTCGAGATGCACAACAATATCGATATTTAAATACCGGAAGTATAATATTGTGTGTTTTTTATAGCAGTGAAAGTTCGTAGGTCAAAAGATTTGTTCACATATCCACCGGATTCTTCTAGACTTGGAATAATAGTAGTGCAAGAGATGAGTTGCTTTCTAGAACGCGTAGGCTATAATGACAAGATTAAAAAATTGACGCCCGTAAATATTGGAAAGCTAGTGTTGTTCCCCTTTTGTCATCAAAACATAATTTAATTAAAGCTACAATTGCAGATGTTCGCTTTGGTGGAATTTGTATCCGAAAAATCAAAGGATGGTACGACAGCTTGTGAAATAGTACATTTGTCCTGGTTAAATGAAGATCAAACAGTATGTTATTGGCCAGGAACAGCATCCTATTTTGCGGCGTTTAAAAATTCTTCCGTTCCAGGTCCTAAATGGAAACCCTGTGCAGTGAGGGTTAAATATGCTTCAAGTAACAAAATTATCTGTTAATTGAACAAAATATATTTCCCTAGATTACATTACGTACTTTGATACCGTTTAGTGTGTATTCTAACACTTTTGATTTCTGTTGATTAGATAATTTAGATCACGTGCAAAAAAACGGGATATATTCGTAGAGCGGTCTGAGCTAGACTCATCAATGGATGAGCAGATTAAAAAGGTAACTAAAAAGAAGCAAGTTCGCTCTCATCAGTCGCGAATGTCAAATTCCAGCAGCACCGATTCGAGTCCACAAGCCATCGAAATCGAAGCTATCAATCAAGCTTTCATCAGCTCCAATACTACCTTCGACCAGTTTTGCAATTCCATTAGCAACATTTGCATATTTGAATAATGACCAAGAAATACCAAATCAACTTGATTTTCAGGATAATCAGGAGGTTGCGGATAATCAGAATGTTGCGGATAATCAGACTGTTCTGAATGATCAGGAGAGTTTGGTGCAGTATGGCTCAGGATTCTCCAAAGAACCAAATCAAGGAGATATTTCAATAGGTACATTTAATTCGTTCTTACACTCAAAATAATTTTAAAAATTATCAGGATTTGACATCAAAATTTTCGGACTCTCCTTGGAAATTTAATTTCCGATTTAACAGGTTTCCCTGTTGAATATATAGGTTTTACGAAAATAATACAGGGATCCTGTTAATTATACAGGGGCCCCTGTTAAATTTTAAGAGGTTTCCGAGTCCAAAGATTTGATGTTGAATCCTGTTTAATGACCTAATTTTTTTAATGTGTAAATGAAGCTTTTGAATTCATTCAAAATTAAATAATATTCAGAAATAATTTGATATTGTGTTCATAATGTGTTGAAAGAGTTCTAGTTGTATTTAACAGCCATTCAAACGGAAATTTTGAAGAAAATCAAAATTTTGACTGAAAAAGTGGATCAATTATTCCTTGAAATTAGAAGCTTGAAGGGTTCCCTACCAGAGAACTTAGTGGAATGCAATATAGGAGATTGCCAGCAATTGCCAGTTAATTCGGTGGAAGCGTTGGTTGAGTTGGAGTCTTTTTTGGATATGGACGAAGAATTGAAAAAAATGGTAATTTGACTCAATTTATTGTAAGCATATTTGATGGGTCTAAGACAAGCAAACAAGTTGTTACTATTTACTAATTTCGGGTTTATTTTAGGCTGCGGTGGTTGCTAAAGTTGGTGGAAACGGAATTAAAGAGTCTACGGAGCGAATTATGACGAGAACAATTACCGATGATGTTGCGATTCTTTACAATTGGTGGGGAACCCAATTCAAAGATCGGGCTTGCAAGTTGCCATTTAGCCGTTTTATAAACGTTATCAAACTAATTACAAGTAATAAGTTTATTACGTAATTGTTAAAGTTCTTTTTTTGCTATCGTTTTAAGCTTTACGATTATTATGATGTAATGAATAATTATTATTATAATTTTATGCGTAGGATCGGTTCGTCTCAATAATTTTTTATCTGGGTCGGAACAAGAAATCGAGAATTTCATCAAAAATTGGCTTAAGCATGCCAGGGGAAGAATCGGCCATACTCCAACTCCGGCTATACGCGATAGTGATCACGGCAGCATTGATTAAGTGATTTATATTACTATTCATGCGTTTGTTAGAGTCGGCTACATTACAAGTGAATAAAGTGAATCTAAAATTATTATCGTTATCTTTAAACCTTTGAAATTATATATTAAAATCATAATAATATGTTTAGTCTACCAGTACAGTAAAATAACGTAACAAGAACGTTAGTTATAGTGAAAATCTAGACGTAGACAAATGACGTTGCACAGAGGTCAAGGATATACCTCTCCTTGACGCCCCTAGCTTTCGTCGGAGAGACGGTTCCAGCGCGTGCATTTTAACCTCTGTTAAACGTAAAAGTTAGACGTCTCTACGACCTTCTGACGTTAAACTCTGACGGTAGTTAGACGTTTTTCATTCCTGAATTTCCCATCGGGTTAAATTTAGGAAGGAGGAATTGCTCACTTAAACACTTTCATTTAGGCGATTTCATGGAACAGAGAAACGGAATTTTCGGAATTCAGCAATTTTTTAGGAGTTATGAAAAAAGGTGAAGTTATTGTGACGAAATGAGTAGGCAAGAGGTCAACTGAGATTTGAAATTTGATAATTATAAAGCTTTTAGTGATTTTGATGGCAATTGAGAGGAAGAAATATACAAGTTACAAGTTCGAGTGTTTGGTGACGACTGACGAAGAATTAAAAATCATTTACAAAAGAAAACTCTTTCGTGAACTCTGGAATGAGTAAAATAACAACCCAGGTTAAGGTTAAAACTAGATAGTACAATGCACCGATTAGTACATTGGACTGATTTGGTACATAACATGAGTCAGGTATTAATTTACATTAAGGGTTAGAATGAGACAGAAACAAAGCATTCCACTGTCTAAGGCCTAGGAGTAGCGAACAAATTTGCATTGCATGGCTAAATAAGTAACAACAATATTATAAACAATGAGTCAAAATACGGGGTACATTCAAGTGGAGGAAGTAATGGAACGAAGGTAATGGATGAATCGTGGGTCGTGAAGGGTCATACAACACCAGCAGATACAAACTACAAAGAAAGGTCACAATTTGAGTGATAAGGCTTGTTAGGTAGATAAGTAGGAGGTGCGAAATTCCTATCCAGGAGTCAAGTTTACTTAAGATGAAGGGATAAAAACATATAGGTCATCAGCGACACAGTGTTCTGAACTAATAAGGGTGGAAGGACTTTAATATTTAACACGAATCTTAAATCCTGGAGATTATATTTATCACACATATTTGATGTTGAACTTAACACAATATTCAAAGGGTGAACACCCGATCACCACTACAACATCCATTCTGTTGGTTTACCACAAGGTGAACGGAACAGACGGTAGTGTTGCCACCTCTAGGACAACAAAACGAACGAAAACTGGTGTTGACTCAATATCCATCTATGGAAATCCTCTACTACCATCACCACTTAAACTTAATTCAAAGTTAGATATACTTACAACAGCTACAATATTTTCATATCACTTGAATTTGTAGCTGATGACCGTAACTTTGGATCTTAACATGATAATAATATTATCGAGCAAAAAGACTATTTTTGCGCATCTTGTGTGCTTAACACGAGCGTTGCCACTGATCAGACAACAAAATCAAGGAAAATGGGTGTAGACTGTCTTTCCATCGTATGGAAGCCCCCCACTTTGATCCCAATATTGGCTAAGGAATGGATTCCCTTTTGAAGAATTCCAGAAGCCCTCCTATCCAATCGAAATATCTTCAACCTCCTCACTAATTCCTTTTTAAGTACCCATAAATACTCTGGAATGCTAAAAGCTTTGTTAAATAGTACAGTGTACACAATTGAAGCGTAGGTAGCCATTGCAAAAAATAAGATTGATGGACCGGGATGATTCGACAATGATCTCAATCCTACATAATAGAATCCTACTGACATTGTCATCATGAATATTTTTAGGATGTAAATGATGGATGAGAATCCGGAATTAAAGAGTTCAACCAACAGGGTTATTTCCCTACATTCCACAAGCATTCTACTAATAGAATTTCCAGATTGAGGCTCCTTTCTGTAAAAAAAAATGTCATATTTGAAAAAACTCTACTTATCTGTATTTTAAAACAGCCACGTTTTTATGTAGAATTTTGAAAAACATTTTTACCTGATGAAAATCACTTTGGATTTGAGCATGTTGGTAATATTCTCCAAGAACAAGACGATATTGACGAACATTGAGATTGCTCCAACACCAACTGACAGCATGAAAATATGTTCTTGGACATGGAGAAGGACAAA
>JAQFXU010002650.1:0-19599 GCA_034693705.1 Spatulosminthurus flaviceps
TACAAAGGAGTGTGGGGGAGGTGTACTAAGTGTTTTTCATGAAAATTTGAAAATCCCTTGGGGACATCATATGACCCTACCTTGTTAGAATGGAAGTAACAATAATGTAATCCCCTTGATGCCCTTTTTAATGTCCTTGAAACGTTGGAGAAACCCTTGAATGAGGAACTTGACAGTATGGGAAGTGGTGCAGTGATATGAGGTGTGGGTGTGATATAGGGAGTAGGTACTTGAATTGAAGATTATTTGAACTTGTGCGCGTGTTCCTACTGTGGTAAATATTCTATTCTTAGTTAGACTTGAACGACTCACGGCTTTTTTGCCAGAAATCCAGCTGGACAAAACATCGTTAATGGCCCCACAAGTACGAAAAGATTGTTTAGAATGCACAAAACTATTAAAAGTAACTAGTTACAACTAACTGCAGTATCTCTGCTATGGTCCCATTGGATTAATGGAATTTTTATAAATTGACAAGCATATCCTCGGCAGTTATTTATAAATGTGTTTTAAGCATGAGTTTGGAATTCCAAATGCATTACTTATGGTTCACTGAAGGTATTAATTATTATCCATTATTTGCAGTGTTTTACAATACTTTTGCTGGTGAAGTTGAAGTCTCGTTCATCATGTTTCCTGTATTGATTTTTTTATTTGATCGGATAGGAATAACAACAGTTTGTACGGAGAATTTACAATAATAACGTTGATCTACTGACGAGTCAAGCCAGAAATAGCCCTGAGGCGGGGCATCATGCATTGTGTAGGCTAAGCCAAATTGTTGCATGAAAGCTCTCCTCAGGGCTTTTTCTGGCTTGACTCGCCAGTATGCATAACTTGCAACAAAAATTGTAATAAGGTTTTTGTTCATATGTATTTAAATTTTATTTTATAATAGTATTGTCGTCTTAATTATGTGCACTTATTATATAAATATGTATATGATGTAATTATACTTGAAGAGAATCAATACATGACAAGAGCTTTTGCTCTTTGGAGAAAAGTGGTCCTGTTGCCTGTCTGAGAGATGACAATCAGTTCGCATACATCAAAGGAATCTCTACCGAGGCTGCTATACGTAGGTTTGTTGGTTGGGCTGAAAAAGCCCTTGACAACAATCTTTACGCCCTGGCGGCACTCATTGACATGGATGTAGCCTTCAGCAACATCTTTTTCTCGTCCACAAAGATGTCGTTCCAAGAGAATGGGGTTCATCCTGAAATAGCGAGGTGGATAATGAATCTGCTAAAAACTAGATTCGCATAGGCCACACATGGTGCAGTATGGAGAACGATGCGGGTGGAGCGTGGTGTTCCTCAGGGGGAGTGATATCACCACTTCTATGGAACCTGGCCATCCGTAAATTTCTCAAGAAACTGAAGGAAATAAAATCTATGTTGTCCCAAGGCTTTGCTGATGCTGTCCTCTTTGGACAATCGCGAATTGACTTCGGTACAGTATGCTCAAGAGTGCAGCAAGGCATTCATGTTGTAGGAACCTGGTGCGCTAACCCTGCTAAGACCGAATTAATTCTATTCACGCAACGAAGAAAAATTCCGCCTATGATACCAATCCTTCTTAATAGGGTTGAACTCTCTCTCCGAGATGTACTTAGGTATTCACGTCGATAAGGGGCTCACAAGGAAAGATCATTGTGTGAAAGCGTCGGCGAAAGCACTCGTAACGCTGATACGATGCAAAAGCATGATTGGCAAAACATGGGGGTTCAAACCCAGAATAATGATGTGGGTTTATACTGCTATTGTTAGGCCGGCTATAGAATATGCAGCCGTGGTATGAGCCCCAGCTGTCCTTACATGGAACTGCTCGCGAAGGTGCGGAGAGTTGCACTACTCCTCACCACTACTTAGTACGCCGTCAGACTCTCTGGAATGTCTATTAGGGATTGCTCCTATAGACCTACACCTTCAGGGAGTCTGTGTTAGAGGCAGACACAGGCTTCGCACGCGAAGTACATGGCTTCACAAAGGCCTATACACAAGTAAGAGACATGTCACCGTCTGCAATAAGTGGGCTGACGAGACCACGGTGGTACATATGCCGGACGACTGGGTAATGCCCTCAGATATCTCTCAGAAGGATTACAGGTGGAAACACTGAAATGTACAGACTGGAAAACTGATCCGAAAATGTCGGTGGAGTCTTGTGCTTCTCCGACGGATCACAGAGGGAGGGGCTTTCTGGTAGTGGAACGTATATCATACAAAGACGGGACGGGGTGGTCTCGCCACTTCTGTCTCTCGCAACGCCACTGGGTTCATTTGTTGCAGTTTATCAATGCGAGCTCTATGGCATTTTACAGGGCTGCTGCTGGTTGGTGAACAGTTTCCGAGATGAAACCATCACTTTTTTCAGTGACAGCCTTAGCTCAATAATGAGCCTAAGAGGCTTCGACACTCGGTCCAGCCTAGTTCTCGAATGTCACAGGGCTCTCAACATGCTTGCGCGGCGAAATGTGGTAAAAATTTCCTGGATTCCAGCCCATGCTGGCTTTTATGGCAATGAAACTGCAGACAGGCTCGCTCTTGAATCCTACAGTCTGGGACCTGGCTTCATTGGGCCGGAACCTGGACTGCCAATGGGTGATGGAGTCTGCGTTACAGCTGTAAGGGACTGGATCAGGAAACTGCATGCTAAAAGGTGGAGTGCTAAGCCTAAGGTTAGTGCTTCACACTAGAGGTGTGGCCCGGAACCGGGCTTCGGCCTTAACCCGGTTTCGGGCTCAAAATACTGAATAAAACCGAGTCACGAGCGGTCCGGGCCGTTATGATAACGGGCTACAAATGAGTTCGGGCTTATGTAGAGAATTTACGGTCGGGTTTTGCATTAACAAAAATTTAGCGGGCGGGTGGCGGGTTGATGGTTAACACAATACCCGAAATATTTCGTTCTTGAAATTATTCAGAGATGGCAATAGACATTAATTACATTCACATAATAACCGCTGTCACACGAAATCAAATCGTTTGTATTAATACGCACGTATGATGCGACTTGCTTTGCGTTCTGACATTCTTGGTAGTTGATCATTCATACTTTCACACAAATCGCTTCAGTCTGCATTTGTTTCCAAATCCAAAAGATCACTCCATGTCGCATTCGCTCAAATTAGTGAAGTCTAGGTAATTCCCAATGGAATTCACAATGAAACGAGGCCAAGACTAGAAAATGTAGTGTGTAACTACAAGTTTTGGTCTCGGTCCCTAAAGGATTCCATCGTTCATCCTCCTTAAATCACACTTTTTTACGGATAATTTAATTTTAAAAAGAGTGTGCGGTGCAATAACACTTAACTTGTGTTCTTACTGTGGTTTCATTTAAATATGTTTAATGTTATAGAAAATATAAAAAGGTATTTGCATTGCACATTTGCCACATTAATTTTATTTGGTTTCGAAATTTTATTAAAGTTTTGGGGTAAATTCACTTTTATACACTGTGGAGTGTGTAAAGTACAGACCGGGTTTCCACCGGGCTCGGGCTCGATCAAAATATAATGACTGGTTTACGGGCCGACACATTTTTTCTTTTTACCGCTTCTTCCTATCTACTTTTATCTTTCTATTATAAAATGGGCGCCTGTAATAGGTCCTCAAATGGACTTCCGCAGTATCCACTTTCAGGCAGCAATCACACTCGCTGCCACATGGAGCCCGATTATTCTATTCTCTATTCTATGTCCTAAGGTGTAGTGTTGTGAGTGATAAAACGGTATCTCTCATTCAGTCATTATGGTTTTTTATGTTTTCTGTAATTTTTATTATTTTAATTCACTTTATTTGAGGACGTGTGCTACGTAGGTGCGTGTGTGTGTGTAATCTGGCAAGTGTTATTTTGCGCAACCGAATTTTTCTAACATTGCATTATGGTGTATGGAAATAAGGCATGAAACTTAGATTGATGGGTTTCTAAAAAAGATGAAGAGATGTGTGTTCAAGTCAAAATTCTCATACATAAATAGGGTTGCTCTCAATGCAATGGTACCACAGTATTGTATAGTATTGGATATACGTAGGTATATTCAGCTGGAGCAGGAATTCAAGACAGGAGAAAAAGAAGAATAGGTGAAATAAGTTATAGTAGCAACACAAAAGTGCACATCGTCATCATCTTCATAGAAAACCCACATTGGAATTCCATGTAAATATGTACTAAGTGTGCATTGTATGGAATATTTGATTATTATATTTTGGATAATAATAAAGGGAAAACTGCAGGTGGCCATGTGTGCATTAGCGAATGCTGCATGACATAAGTAGTAACTTTGATAATACAACTTCTACAGAATTCCGTTCAATTTCTTCCAGGTTCTTGCCTCTTGCTCATGCCATCTACGGCGAACGTGTGGTGATTCGCTGCTAGGTTTATATGTGCAAGATGTACTTGCGAATTGCGAAAGGAAGTAGTAGTGATAAAAAGAAGAAATGTAATAATAACGAGGGGCATATTTGTGTTTATGAAAAGACTGTGTTGCTGTTGCTGTACAGGAATGACCTTTAGAGTTCCATCCGTTACCTAAAAGTAATGTACGGAAAGACATGACAATACAGTTTGATTTCAAGTAGGTCTGGTAGTAGCAAGTTTTATCCACCCTGTTTCTTGTACTCACTGTGGAAATTCTATTGTTTATATAAAATGAAATTGTGAAGCAGAGCAAGTATTCACACTCATGAGAGCAATAATTGTCAAATACGTTTGGCAAGTTAGGACCAAAATTCGTTGCACGAAATTCTTATTGGATGCAGTCTTTTAGGTAGTGGAGGACGTACAGTTTAAGATTTTATGCTCTAGACAAAGAAAATGCTGTATGGAATTGTTTAATACTTTTTGGGTTCTTTCTTACTATTAGACGTAGGTGTTGGATGGATAAACAAAGTAATCTTGGTTAGATTGCCGGATTTTAAGTAGCCTATAGGGAATGAGGAATGCGGTTTGAGTGCGCCTCTGTCTCTGCTCGGCATGTTTGAACTGATAATTATGGGGAAATTGAAATTGATTTAGTTCAATTAGCAATTCAAGTTGCATGCAAAGTAATTCTGAAATCTGAAATTCCTTAATGGATTAGTGGATAATAGAATTGTTTTACCCTTCAAGAACGGAGGGTATACAACCCTCCGTGTTTTCTCTTTATAGGGACACTTTTCGTAATTTTTTTCTAAGCAAACTGTCGTATTTAAAAATCATTTGAAGATTATACGTTATACTTCAGAATGTATACTATCCTGTCAATCTTTTTGTTTTGCGAAATTTTGGGCGCTGGCCCATTTTAAATCTTCTAAATTTGGGTCTCCACTTCCACTTTTTTCACTGTTTGTTATGAAGCCTTTTTCTCTAATAACTTCTGTTTTGACGATTTGATCATAACTAGTGATTCAGGTTATGTTGTGGAGACGTTTAATAATGTATATGTCAATTTATGCTAAAGTAGCATGTATACAGGGCATTTTCTTCAGTGGGTTGTTTCGGTGTAAAAGTTTAGTTTTTTCAGTTCGGATTTAATGGTACACTGTATGAGAAAAAATACTCAAATTAGGTACTAATTAGACAAGTGGAGTCTCCTGCACAAATTCCAAACAAAAAATTGAGAAAAAAATCGACCCACGTAGGGGTCCTGTGGAGATTTAGGGATATTACCCGTTTTCGGGGACAGAATAGTAAAATGGGTCCGGGGCTACAAAACATCGGGTAGCTGTACTGCCATCAAATTTACTACGGGAATCAAGCCAGAAGGTCTCCCTGGTTACCGAAGTACCTTTATTTGAAACCTCATTCCCGAAACAAATGTGGTAGAGGTGCATCTAGCGCTGGAAAAGTTTCCCGTAGTAGGGTTTGCTTCGGTAGTACCCGGGAGGAACTAATTTTAAAAGACAGAGTCTTCAGAATCGGCCTGCTGGTCAGTAAAAAGAGATAATGAATGTTGTGACAAAAGCTAGATTGAGTAAAATTATCCATCTTTGCCAGGAAAAATAGAAGTTGAGTGTCCCTATAAAGTAAAAATAACGTTGTAAAAAGGAGTTTAGTAACAATGCGCGCAAATGTATTTTTGCTTATAACAGTATTATCATCAATAGTAACCGCTGAAGAAGTTTTGGCGTCGCTCCGCGTTCATTTTTTTAAATAGCGTACAATATATTTCTACCACACGCACACGCAGGGTTTCTCAAAAGCGATGGTGGTAGTGGATTTGTAATATAATAAACATGACTTTATTGTAATATTTACAGAAAGTTGTAAAGTTAAAAAAGGATGACCTGCGCTGCGCCTTGCCTGGGCAATTATATTCAAGGAGAGTGTTTGCTTGTTTGTATTTGAATTTGAAGGAACGATAACCATATTTTTGAAGACCGGCAAGAGAATTGATGCATAAGGATATGCTTTTTAGTAAATAGCGTTTAACTTGTATTGAGTGTGTATGTTTCATATCAAAGGAAGTATAGGCCATTTCAATCTAGGTGACTCAAATTCAAGTTTGAGTAAGTATATGTGTGCTTTAAAAGTTGTAGAATTTCAAATAGAAATTATTTGACTTGTGTGGTAATGGCAATTGGCAATAGGTTGTGTAATAGTAATGGAGCGGGTCTATTACCTAAACAGAGGAAAGATCAAAAGCTATCTTGGGTATGCACACATAAGGGAAAAAGATACGGAATAACATTTAGAATTTTTTATTGTATTGATATTGTCAAAAAGGCAAAGATAATAATTGGTCATACCATAATAATGTCGAGATATTAGGCTCGATAATGTGACCGGTTACTTTATGAATGTAATTGACTCAGAGCCCTGCTGCGAATCTTGCATCTCAATCAATTGCTTATAGCTTGCTGGCAGTATTGATGTGGGCAGGAGCAGCTACATGTAGTGTAAACGTTATTGAATTCAGTAGAAATTGATAAAATTTTATTTATCTTACGCAGATCTGGTTTTGTAATATGCGTGAGCAACACGGTTGAAATATGTAAGGCCGTGTCTCTATATTGTAGGTCGGAAGAATGGCACGTTTTAAGATGAAGTCAAGAAATTGAGTCTTCGGGAGTACAAGAAAGAGGCAAATCACTTTATTTTGCTCCGTTATTATCAAATATTATTATAGCAGAATTTGATCGGTAGGAAGGATGCGTTTGCTGTGCTGAGTTAACTCCATCAGGATTTGTATTCTTAATATTATTCTTCGTGGTACGACGAAAGGAACCTACAAATATTTTATGGATTTGCTCTACCTCCGCTTTTTTGGAATACGCTTCTTGTTCAGGATTAGAAATTCGGAGAATCGTCTACAAGACAGACAAGTCATTAGTAGAAAACTAGGATAAAAAAAAAGGTTCTAAGGTTATTCAGGCGGTATTACGAACAAAATCCGATCCCTGGAGATATATATCTGCCTTTAAGAATATTACCCTTTATATACTATTTATAAAAAATTTTGTTTTTTAATTCTACGTAGATCTGTAGATAGAACACATGCAGCAGCCATGCCAATTAAATTTGTTCTTAGATCTTACGGGAACACTCGTGATTCTTACAAAACAAAATATGTATGGACGTTGTTAAAGGAGGACATTCATGACGAAAAAGGCAATGGAATAATTTCATTGGTATTGCATGACCTGATCTTGTTTTCATGAACTTCATTCATGGTATTGTGCATGAGAAGGTTTTCAATTTGGTGGTCGCATCACAAAATGTTAATAATAGTACATCAATAAATAACTGCACCACGTGGTTATTAAGGAAATCACATTTATTTTTCCTGGCTTTCGAGCACTAATATATTGGCAATAAAGTGCAAAAGGGGCCATAATTCTTGGAACTATACTTATATTACTTTTGCACTTTAACCGACGATATATTTATAATATAAATTGAAATAAAGTAGTTGAAACTAATCAAAGCCATTTTGCAGCTTATAATTTGTCACATCGTGAGTAATTGATAAGCTCCGATTCTACTTAGAAATTTGAAAGGGGTTTATTAATACAGTATTAATAAGGTGTAGTATGTAATGGTATATAAGTTCGTAAATGAAGGAAAGAATATTGATTTCTGCAAACGAAAACTGTGACGTGTTCAGTATCAAGAGCTGTAGTAGGTGAAAGCGAAAATATTAGTATTATTTATGTTTACGTTATATGTGTTTACTTTTATTATTATGTATATCCAAGTGAAGCTCCCTGGTTTATTTCGGAGAGGTTGTAACTTGTAACTATAGAAATTATACACATCAGAAAATAAGGGGATTTTCTTGCTTCCTTCCATCACCTTATCACTTATTGAATTGTTCCTCACGGTTGGTCTAAAAAGAACTTAATTTATAATTTAAAGTTTGCACTGTATGTACACGCGATAGCACGATGTTGATAATCTGATTATTAATGCTTACCGTGAGAAGATCACTTGGTGAACTATTTATATCTTACAGTTCATATTTTTGTACCTCACACTATAGCATAAGAGTTGATAGCTTGAGGCATGATTGGAATTGAAATCTAATTAAAATTTCCGGGTGCCTTGCCAGTATTTACTAAATGTATGTTTAAAGGGAAGCGATTTTGTTAACCTATTAAGCTCGTGCTCTTGACAACCTTGGAGGAAATTTGAATGATTTTGAGTCCTTTGAAAGCCTCATTTCTCTCCTCTCTCTCTCACTTCTAGCGAAAAGACATGGATTATTATGAAATTCACAACTCGAAACTAATGTTTAAAGAGGCATATATTAAGTGTAGCAAAAAAGAGGTGAAAGTCAGGTATTGCTGAATTTCTGTGCCTGTATGTGTAGCTATAACGGTGGGTGTATTTATCTGGCTTTTGGAAATGGAAATGAAATACAATTTCCTTAATCTTGGTTTTGATTCAGTGCCTTTCTCATATATGTGGAAATTAATTCCGTATATGATATATGACTAAACAAATTACAACAGTAAATAAGTCCTGTCATAAATGTGTGTTAAGATTTTATAAGGGAAATAGCTATTTTTTCAGCCGTAGTAATAATTTATATGTTTATGGGAAATTTTGTTTTGCAATTGCGTGTAAAACATTTGTTTGCGCAAGATTAACTTCATCAGGAGCAATATCATAGTTGTTTGATTTTGCGTGTTATGTTTTTAATAGTTTTATTAACAAAAATGTTACGCTGATTGTATATATGCATAAAATTTGGATGATGTAGGCTAGGAAAATTTGTTATGCGTAGGAAATATTTAAAAGTACATGTTGTGTGGAATAGTTGATAGTTAAGTGATGGTAAGTAATTGACGGTCAGAGGACTTTTATCGCTTCTGAACGGTTTGCACGATGTGCGAGTCCTTAAGCTAGATACATACAATACAAATATACTGTATAAGAATCGTCTTGATAGTGAGCAAATGCTACAGTATTTATTATTTATGTTTTCAAGTATAATTCTGATAAGCGCGCGTTGCTAAAGCGTAGTTCAGTTGCGTAAAACTTTCATTATAGAGTTGTATGTAATGTGAAGCACTCACCACCTTTCAAAGGATTGAAACGGGCGAAAAATGAAATATATGTATGTCAACAAAACTGGAAAGGTCAGAATGTGCTTCACTTTTTGATTCGTTCGTAAAAAGCAAGTACATACTATAATCGTGGGTTATTAAAAATTATGTAAACGTTAGATTTGCAGGATAATTTTGCGTGAGTCACACTTGATTTTTTGACAGTTCAAGCAAGCTATACACAGAATGACAGCTTGGATGTTGTGTAGTATATTAATGGGGAATGTAAAAAGTCAATGCTTGCAGACATTGATTTATAACAGACTCATTACTTAACTTACTTGAAGGGTAATAATACCAATATCCCGTCCCTGTTGAATTCGTCGTTCATAGGATGATAGGATTGTAATAATAATTATTATTATTGTTAATGCATGTCATCATGTCATGTTTTAAAATATTGAGAATCAATGTGTATGTAATGTAGGTAGAGTTTTAGGAGGGATTTGAATAGATTTCAGGAATTCGATCTCGTTCACAGAATGCATAGTTGAGTGTTTAAAAAGAACATGATTCTCCAATTTATGTTAGTCTATATAATGACGTGAATTTTTTATTCTCATTTGTTAGTATACACATGTTGTGTTGATATGGAATAGTGGATATCTTATTTCAATAATGCATTGTTCGTAACCACTTTAGTTGGGTAATTATTTTTTAATATAATTTTAGTATGTAGAAATATTTTGATGGAGTAACTCTCTAATTACGATGCTATAATGCTTTTTATTGGAGATGCACCTTATCTGCTAAATGATGATTGTTTGAAGTGGTATAAATTCTGGTGTGTTAGTTTATATCGTGCAGCATCTACTCTGTAACATGTAATTTTCCTTCTTTGGTGTTCGTTTTATCAGTATCATATTCGCAACTTGTATAGGCTACAATTTGTTTGTGTGTGTGTATAGTGAATAGTGAAGGACGGCAGGAAACATGAGTTTTCAACGCCTGAGTTCATACATAGAATCCGTTTCCGTGTAAACTGTGTATAAGCGCACCTAGGTTAAAAGGGGGTAGGTTGGTTCTTTATACATGGGTTCCTGTAAATCCTGTCTCTCTGGCGCTGGTGAATGTATTCAGAAATAACGAAACAACGGTTTTTTTGGCACGGTCCTCGAATGGAAGTGAGGGTTTATGCAACCTTTCAATGCTCGGCTCAAGTCTACTGCTGGTTGTATTAGCTAAAAGGGTTCTGGAATTTTTCACTCCCGGTGGTACGTAGGAAGGGTATATGTAGGAATTCTTCAGTAGTGTAGGATAGGAATCAAAATGTTACAGTTGGAACTTCAGTTTGAATTTAGGAGAATGCATTATTTTCCATAATTAAATATTTCTAGGGAATTGGTCGTTTTAATTTTTGATGAACGTATGCATAATTTGCAGTGAAGTTTGGGATATCGCAAGAGCTTTTCCCAATAAAGTGATTTTTGTTCAGAATTTTGTACAGTTGAGCAAGCCACACCACCGGGAGCTGAAATCACTGTTCAGATTAGAACATTGCAAGAGTATTGATTTTTCTCGGGGAAAAGTGAACTGTGGAAGCTAGTATAGCACTTGTGTTCCGTTTTTGAGGTAAAAGTAGACTTTCTACTGTGTTTTACGTTAAACTGTCAGACTTTATTCATTTTGATTCTACTGCTATGTGTCCAAAGTAGCTAGGAAAAACGATTAATAGTTCAAGTAATTGCCTCCAGCATGCTGTGGGAATTAAAAAGTTATTGCGACTGGATACAGCTCTCTCCTGCCTGTCTTTCGCTCTCTGTGCTCTCTGTGTAGGTGGTCAGCTACTAGTTAGATTCCTATGAAATTAAACAATAAACAGCTCACTGTGTGATAGTCACCGGTTGGACCTGATTTCTACAAAAGCTATGGAAGCTAGTCCATTAATGATTAGTTTAAATAACCAAAATGGTGGCTATTAAGAAGATATTCAATGTAAATTGAACTAACTTTTGAATGGAAATATGACATATTGACGTGTGAGGGAGCTTGTGGATGATGTTTTTATTTGTCTGAAAGAAAATGAATGAGTTGGAAAATCTGTGATTGCCGAGTCGGAAAAGGTCTTTCCTGGTACTGATACTGTCGTTGGTTGCTTACAGGCTTAGATGAAATGTACTTCAGTTTGAATACATATACGAATGACGATATGGATGGTACTAGACTGATATGACAAGATTCTCGTCGAAATGAGTACATTGTTAGGAATGAATTTACCAAGTTTAAAAGGATGTTGGAAGTGTAGGTCATATGGGAAGATCTATAGTACATAGCTGGTAGTGTGGAAATTGATTTTTTCTTGTCTATTCTTCTCTGATTCTTCTTTCTTGTTGACAGGGACAAGTGTGGATGTGTTAGTTCTAGCGATTTCTAAAGTTCTGACTTTAGCATAGTAAAAATATATAGAGTGTGTACTCTTATTAATGAAGAGAGTATTAATCGGTTTTAAGAGACGGAGCTTTCTCCGTCAAAGTCTGTCGTGGATGCTAAAGTTGATTTTGAAGTTGTAGCAATAGTTCAGGAAAAGCCCTGGTGGATATATCTTTGTGGTCCAATCCTTTCATTCAGCTCGTATCAATTGAATTTTGGCTGACTGGGTGGCCTAACTGATAAGGAGGAAGTTTAGTCGAATTTATATAGTACAGTAAGATTTTCCTGATGGTGTGCGTATATATTGACGACTGAGAGGATTATATGTACTTTGCACAGTAAAATATTTTTGGAATAGCTGAGAACATCTGGATGATTTTATATTTTCAAAGTATTGGAGTATGAATGCTCATTTTTATTAGAAAATCTGTACGAGTATCGAAGTGAAATTTGTGTATAATAATTTGAAAATGTGTTTATAATCTTTATTGTTTTATTTACAGGCTTTTCTTTAGAAGTTAGTCTTGGATTGATCCACACACATACGCAGGCGGTCTGCGGGAATAGGACTTTACGCCGGGGGTCTGGAAATAAAATGCGAGAATACAAAATTGTAGTGCTGGGGAGTGGAGGTGTTGGGAAATCTGCCCTTACAGTACAATTTGTCCAGGGCATATTTGTGGAAAAATATGACCCAACCATTGAAGACAGTTATAGGAAACAAGTTGAGGTGGATGGTCAACAGTGTATGCTTGAAATTCTCGATACTGCTGGCACAGTAAGTATAGATCAGCTTTACTATGTAATATTTTGTACAATTATAAAAGTTATCGAAACAGGAAGTATGTAATCATTGTAAACAACATTGATGAACATAATTAGTTAAACTTTTATATGCATCACCTCATGCAGATGTGGCAAACTTAAATCGAGTTTTAGTGCTGTGGAAAGTTTTTGAAACTCTTTGTATTCTTATTTTATTCGAAGAAAAGATAAGCGATATTTGATCTAAGATTTCAAATCTCAATATGATGAATGTGAATACTGAATCTTTCCTATTAACGTTGTCGCTGTTTTAATATTCTGTAATTCATTGGAATTTCACGAGAAAAAAGATTGTATGTAAAGTATTAATTCAACTGCAGAATGCTGACTAGTCACTCATTAATGATTCTTTTGTTGTCAACAGGAGCAATTCACTGCCATGAGGGACCTGTATATGAAGAATGGCCAGGGTTTCGTATTAGTTTATTCAATTACAGCCCAATCTACGTTTAACGATCTACAAGACCTAAGGGAACAAATTCTTAGAGTCAAAGTAAGATTTTTCTTGATTGTAATGCTTTAATTGTGTTCAGCATGTATGGTGATAATTTTACAGATAGAGAGAAACTTTTCACTTAAATAATTATTCCTTTATCTGCTAATTTCTCGCGCGAATGAAATTATCTTGCATAGTGTGTGCAAATTTTACCTGTAGTGATACTTTTAAAATTTATACTATGATTCAGACTCTTTTTCGGATCTGTAGTGTCCTTGTGTCGTAGCCTTTAAATAAATGTGATTTCCTATATATATTTCCGAGGGACGTAATTGGGTGAAATATTTTGTTTTTCTAGGATATGGACAAGGTCCCAATGGTATTGGTGGGCAATAAATGCGATCTGGAAGATGAACGTGTGGTGGGAAAGGATCAAGGATCCAATTTAGCTCATCAGTTCGGTTGCACCTTCCTCGAAACTTCTGCCAAAGCCAAGATCAACGTTAATGATGTAAGGATGACCATTTTAAAGAATATAATACCTAGTACCTTTCATGTGAAATTAAGCTTTAAAACATTTACGCATTTGCTGCTAACGAACGTAAACGCTTCGAGCTACTATTGGTTTTTTCGCTCTACATTAAAATGTTTAATCAAACGTGGAACGGTGATGATTAAGTTACTGTGCAAATACTAACAACGTGTACGAGTCAGTTTGTAAATCCTAAAATGTCACGGTTGATTATGTTTTTCAGATATTTTACGATTTAGTGAAACAAATTAACGAGATATCACCGCAAGGAAAACCGAAAGGCAACCACCGAAAGCGGATCTGTGCTCTTCTGTAAGACTGAAATCTGATTTGCGTTACACACATAAAATATATTATAAAAAACATAAGGAACTTACATCCATGTTACATTACATACCTATTATACTGTTCAGTCTCAGTGAAGCTTATATTCATCCGAATATGATATGAATGATGGTGTTAATAATTGTTGGTATACACGAAAATAAAGTTACAAAAATATTAATTATTTATCTGACGAGGGAGCTTTGTGAGGTGTAAAAATGTTAATGACCTTTAAGAAAAGCAACATTGTGATTTGGTCACTTTGACCCATCTGATCGTAAATTTGACCATCACCCGATCTCTTCTAAAAAGAAATCATTCAACGGGAACGGGATTTTCAACGGAAAAACAATCATAATTTATTCACCTCGGAAACTATCGAAACTACACTTTGATAATATTCTGATTGTGAGTCACACGTTCTTAGTTGGGACAAATACAAATTCCAACAGAAATACAATATTATTCATTTGCCCTATCGTATCATAAAAATTAATATTTATAAGTAGTATGTAATGATTATTGTAAATCAAGTTATCTAAATTAACTTATTTGTTCTATAAAATCATAATATTTGTTGAAACTCGTGAACTTGTTGGCATTGTTTAAGTAAAGTCTTTAATGTGTACTAACTTGTTTATAATGGAAGCTTGTGTTTCCCATGTTCAGTTCAGTTGGTTTGCAGCATTTAGTCGAAAATAATCGTAATTTTCAATTTGATTTCTTTTAAGACCAGTGATGAATATCTCAGTACATATAAAAACTAAGTCTCCAAACACTCCACGTTCTCTCGCCCTGTTTCGATGTTTTCACTAATAAAGAATTGTTATCAAGTGAAAAATATCACTATAAACTGCTTGTGACAGAACTATTATAATTAATACTAAAAATAAATGTATATTCGTCCAATAACCTCAAGTTTTTACCTGCACCTCTTTGTTCTACAGTACATCTTCGACCTACCCACACACATTAAAATTTGAAGTTCAACCTCGTTCACGACATTAATGTGTAAATTATAATATAATAGTCTTAATCATCGTCTTCATCAGGCTCAACGTATTACGTTGTTAGTGCTTGTTTGTGAGATGATTGCTCTTCCATTTCTTCTTCCTCATCCTCGCCGACATTATTTGAAATGCACAGCAACGTAAAGAAAATTTTTAAATCAACAATGATTAAATATGTTATTTTATAAATTTGTTGCAACCTGCCATAAATAACGAAACTAATTATGTGAACCGAATTGCCAAAGCAAGAAACTATGCTTCAATGATAAGTAAGGATAAGTCCGAAGTGACGCATAAAAATTCTCAATTAATTTTGTGCTCATTTTTGCTATATCTATTACAATAATTCTTTCGCCGCAAACATTCTGTTTATTTCTTATATGCTGATTTAATGCAAAATATTGCTCTACATTGTCATGATAGATGATTATTGATGTTTGTTGAAAAGTGAGTCAAATAAAAGCCTTCAGTGCTGCTTTTATTGCGTACTTTTTGCCCTCACATTTGATTCTAGTAGCATTCATGTTTTTAATCTTACCCGCAGCATCAACTTGTTTATAAATTGTAATAATTTATTATTACTTAACAAATCTTTTACCAGTTGGAAATCATGGACAGGTAATTGCTTTCGAAAATTGACTTACTGTGATTCGTTCGAACCTTACTTCGCTTGTTGTTGTTATTTCATAGACTGCCACAGTAGCAATAAAGAATCATTGATTAACTTCATAATGTTTAATGATTTAAGTAGTTTATATCTTTTCAAATCGAGAATATTACCACACAGCTTCTTGCTAGATGTACATAACACATTTTATCATTTATTCAGAATTATAAATTCAAAGTCAAGTAAATCTTCTCGTGGTTCTTAAAATCAAGATTCCCAAAGTAATTAAATAACACGAGCGAAATCAAACAAAACAAGAGTTTCTAGAAAACAGTAGTTACTACTGAAAATATAATAAAGAACTGGTATTTGCTGATTCATACATCCTGAATCAACGGGATTTTAATCCTTAGGAAATGTCAAGATTACATCCTCTGGAAAATTTAAATGTCAATGCTTACAGACGTAATTGATTAGCCGCCCGAAATTAATTATTGCTGTATCGAACCTCTAGAAAATATATGAAAGCAACTTTGTCATTTGAAGTGCTTATTTACTGACAATGAGCCATGAGACACGATACACCTTTTTTTTTATTTATGGAACCATTGTTCCTTTAATCATGAACAATGAGGATCAATAATAATTATTATTGAGTGAGCGATTAATAATAATATTATTATTATTGATAATAAACTAAATAGTAACTAATAATAAAAAGCAATAAATAAATTACAAGTAAACAGAAATAGTAACAAGCACTATTTTAAACAAGTAAATCGAAAAATATTTAAAAAATTCGAATAATATTATATATAAATTATATAATAATTCTATATAAGAGAGAGAATTATATATCTATATATTAAAAATATATGCATTTATAATGTTAATTAATATGAAATAGAAATACAATTTCAAATTAACTCAAAACAAAATTAAGATGATAAAAATATACTGTCTTAAGGCAAACGCCAAAATGGCGTCAGTGAAATAAAGTATTTCTTTCTCTCTCTAATAAAATTATATAAAGCGACATTATATGATTGTATGTAATGCTAATTAGAAATAATAAAGGAGGTATAAGAAAAACTCTGTCAGACCTGCGGGTATAAATCGGAGTATAAACCCCCCATTTATTATTTATTTTTTTTATATAAAGCGACATTTCTCATTTTGTATGTAACCATTGAAATAAGTAGTAGCAGTGCAGACATTATAGCAGTTAAATATTTGGTAATGCTGCCTTACTTACTAGATTTCAGTAATTTCAGTCGAGGGAACACCTTCTAAAAATGCGTAATGCTTTCTAAACGCTGAATGTAGCAACGAAGTTCCCTTTGCTGAAAACATTGAATATCAAAAAGTATGAGGACTTGAAGGCGACAAAAATTCACGTGAATGTACTCTCCATTCAAGCAACTCGCGAACTCAGCTCATTATGACGTCAGCTCACACCTGAGTTTTTCTCCTTGTCTATTGGCGCGTTCAAAAACCAAAGCCAATAGACGAGGAGAATAACTCAGGTCTGCGGGGACGTCATAATGAGCTGAGTTCGCGAGTTGCATGAATGGAGAGTAGTTTTTCCCCGCATCGACTTTACGCCCTTGGTCTTTGAAGTACACCTAAGGGTTCTGCAAGTTATCTGCAAATCTTTTTTCGTCATCCTAGCAAACGCAAATACGAGCTTGCTTTTTTTGCGCAAGCGAATCATTCAAAAGTTGAATACTGTATTCTTCTTGCGAAATACAAAAACACATCTTCGTAAAAAAGGAGAGCGGTATTGCAGAATATGTATACAATTTTTTGTGGCTGAAAGTCAAGCGGCATTTAGCAAAGACAAGGCACAGCGCGGCCTGCACCAGCCACAGACGTGGTTGAGAACGAACCAAGACTCGATCTATTTAAATAGTACGCGTTAGAAAACTTAGTAAAATGATTCGTTTAACTAAGGTTAGGTTAGATCTCATAGAAAAATTAAGCTTTAAATTATGGTTAGGATTTAGGCCTCAATCTTTGGAAAATGATGAATAACCTGCACAAGTTTATTTTTCGGTTTCGTAACAATGAGCTGTAATTCTACTACAGTGCCACTATTTACATTGGCCGACACCATTTGGCACGGAATGTATTGTCTTGATATGAATAAGTTGTTACTGCGCCTTGATTATCAATGGTTAGTAACATATGCGAGAGATTATTTTTACGATTTATTTAACCATTCGGGGAATTATCTCCCGAGGGATTGTATCCTAGGACCGTCAATTCTTCCTCTCATACATTTGTAATTTGGTTAGGTTAGGTTAGATCGGCCGTGTAAGTGCAGAATCACGCTGCCTCCCATGAATTAACATTTAAATTCAGTAAGGCTAGGTTAAAATCGACAGAAAGTATATGGCTTGCACAGGCTTATGTCGCCTCGCATGAATTGGCAGTTTTCGCAGCACAATTCTGCACAAGCCATACACTTACATGGCCGATCTAACCTAACCTAACCTAACCAAATTACAAATGTATGAGAGGAAGAATTGACACGAGGGTTGTCTTATACACATGCAAATGCTTCCTCAGCTCAATTCAGCTGTTTTAGTGTATTTTAAATTATTTCATTATCCCAAAGCCCCAATTTTTGCATCCAACCTCTGCTTTAGTCACATATCACAAATATTCATCCTCCATCTACATATACCAAATAGTGCTAATTTCCGCCTCCTCCCTTGCTCCGCCGATTACGGATTAAGGAAGATTCATTTCCAACTCCGCAGTCCGCTCATCAGTCGATTAGGGCAGTAAGGGCAGTGGCAGTACTGCACTACTATACTGGTTTGTATTAAGGCAAGGGTAAGGATTGCGTATTGCAGATTATAATATAATACAAAATAATAATTATATTGCTGAATAAAAACTAAAAGTTCCATGTTTTATAAAATTACTTAAAATATTTAAATTTCTTTCGTATTATTCCAATAAATTGTCATTTCGAATTTGTTATGCAAGGCCGCGCGATTTAGTGACAGCACAAAATCAAGGTTTAAGGGTACATGCCCTTGAGTGCCCATCATGAAATTTGGCCAGTTAATTAACACGGGCAAGTTCGATTTTTGTATAATTTTTCTCAAAAATCGTCAGAGCGAAAGACCCTTTAAAAAATACAATGTTATTTGAACTGCGGCTATGTAAAAACGAAGTACCCAAATTTGTTGAAAACATTCGATTGCTCTTAAAGTAAGGGGAACTGGGTGATGAAAAAATTTGTGCTAATGTGGTTTACCCTCGCATCGACTTTAAGCGGTTGACCTTTAAAATCGGTGACCGATTTTAAAGGTCAAGGGCTCGAAAGTTATTCCAAAACATGAGCAAGTGCATATACTGTTATGCCCCACACTAATTATTACTTGTGCCAGATAATAAAAAGATGAAACACAACAAATCTTCTCTACCGAACTAATCTTCCTTTTATTAATTCAAAATAGATAAGATACTACACATCCAAACTCCAGGTTTTATATCGTTAGATATGCTACGCAACGGATCGCCACTATATACACACTATGACCGCTCTCCCCCAAGACTACTACTAAAAGCTCCAATTACGTTTACAGATACTATAAATACATTCAACTTCAATTAAGCTCACAACAAGTACCAAATCAATAGGTCCACAGGACTTACTCATAAGCAAAAATGGCTACTACGTACATATAAGGCGCTACAGCTATGCATACATACTCGTTAGACTACTATACAAAAGCAATTAACGTTATAATACATAAATAGCAATTTAATACAATGTGGACATATAGGATTTAACCCTATCAGGAATGAAGGGGGTAGGTGGAATTAAGAAATTATATAGCCTGTGAAGTGATACCCCGGCCTAATGCCCTTCCTATGGGGTGGCTCTATTCTGGCCCCAGCGGAAACCAGAATCTCTCAAGAGCCAAATCCCTACCCTACAA
>JAQFXU010002651.1:0-19598 GCA_034693705.1 Spatulosminthurus flaviceps
ATTCACATTGCTTCAAAAAGCAAATTTCATTTGGTCGAAATGAAGGGCCGCCAAATTGGCAAAAGGCGCCGTTGTGGGGTGGTTCAAAAAACTGCCAGAGGTATATCTTTGATAATGATTTCTGCCAATTTTCAGCGAAATAGGTCGAACCAATCCGGCGGTATCCTGAATCCTATAAAAACCGCACAGATTGACCTCGGCGGGAGAAAGCTGGTGGAGTTATAACGTTCTATGTGTGACTGTCATAAAAACGGGCGTCCAAGTAAAATGTTTTTTTAAATACACAAGGCTGGTTGTGTTGTATGTTATCGAAACGATAATCGTTACTTAATTTAATCAACCTACTGTAATCAACATCAATATAGCTCTAAGCTTGAAGCTTCATTAAAATTACATGGCTATTTATTTCCTGATTCCTGACTTCCTAAGTGCCAAAGGATAACAATATTTTTTAGCTTTGGGTTAGAGTTGTAGTAAACAAAAATAATTCCAAATGTAAGTAAAACAGACTTCTGGAAATACTTCAGAAGTGTCCAGCCAGTAGACTGGATTTAAAACCTTGTGCAAGAAGTGACCTCCACAAATAATGCTTCGCAATAAACAAGCCCTTCAATGCATTTCAAAGTTAAAGGATTTAAAGTCGATGCGACCCAAAACTACACCCACATTTTTTTGCATTTATTTACCTTAAAATTATGATAAGGATACACGAAGTTCTGTTTAACTTTTTATAGCTTATTCTCTACGATACGATAATACAGGAGAAATTATCGAACAGCGTCGGCTCCATGCCCATAAATGCCATTATAGATCTGACCCCTGATGTTCCCCACCAAAATTTGTTACCCTGTAACTTCTGAACGGCAAAGGCAAAAGCTAGAACAACATGCAACGTATATTCTGATAGCCCATATTTTCGGTTTTCAAAATTGTGTCGTATCTCTACCTTGCGCCAGTTAACACCGAAGGTACAACCCAGTGACTGCAAGTAAAATCCCCATGTTCCACTTATGGGGGGTTAAAATTTCCCCAATAAAGACGTAATTGTGACACAATGGGTTGACCAAAATTCATGAAAAAATTTTATGTTGCACTATTTATCAAATAAACTCAATTAAAATTTTTAAATGAAACTTTTTTGCACCCTGCCATTGAGTTCCAAGAACTCACAATTTCCTCCATAAGGGGAACAACGGGATTTTGCTTGCAGTCACTGGGTTGTACCTTCGGTGTTAACTGGCGCAAGGTGGAGATACGACACAATTTTGAAAGCTGAAAATACGGGCTATCAGAATATGCGTTGCTTGTTGTTCTAGCTGTTGCCGTTCAAAAGTTACAGGGTAACAAATTTTGGTGGGGAAAATCAGGGGTCAAATCTATAATCACACGGGTGTGGTCGGCTCAAGTGCCAAAGAGGCTATAATTTTCGTAACTTTATAGGAAAAACAAAATTATAGCCCCTTTTGCATTTTAGCCGACGATATATGTTACTTGATGACAGTGTTTTTTTAGCATACAAATTTAAGACTGACAAAACTTTGGTTTTTTAATAAAAACTGTTGCTCAAATTTTTTGGTTTAATTAATTGTTGGCTCAATATATTTTGGGTCAAGTTGTTTTGGTGTGAGTAAATTTTTATTCAAATTGTTTTGGTTTGAAAATTTTTTAGGTTAAATTGTTTCAGTTTGAATTAGGTTTGATTCAAATTGTTCTGGTTCATTTAATTTTGGTTCAAAGAAACTTTACTTCACTTATTTTTAGGCTAAATTAAATTGGGTGAAACACTAGGCAAGACCTCGCGTTTTTTCCAAACGCAAAAATATAGTCTAACAATAAGATTACAATCCCTTTATTTTTAATTTTATTTTACATTTGCGAAAAGTAACAAAATTAACATTGCACCTATTTGTCTAAAATCGTTAGCTGGGAACACCTTTAAAAATATGTTATTCAAATTAAATGGTGATCAAGGAGCAACGAAGTACCCGCATTTGTTGAAAATATTGATTCACTATAAAAATTCAAGTAAGTGAATGTATTCAATGGAATATGAATTGTGGGATTGAAGTCAACTAATTGTGGTAAAAACCGAGTTTTTCCTCATTGACTTTGTCCTTGATCATACAAGTACATTGAAGGGTTTCCAATTTCCAAAATTATGTTATACCAAAATTTTGTTTTTCAAAATGATCCGATGGTAGTGCGGCAGTCCGGCAGTCTTGGTGGGAGCAAAAGTAAATAATACTTTTCAGAATTATATTATTACAAGCAATTAGGCCATCCGCAGATACGGATGGGAACTTTTTCAGTTTGTTTTCAAGCAAAAAAGTAAACGTAATTAAATTATTATTACTTTTTTATCATTCTTTGCAGCTTTGAGTAAAAAGTACCAATAGAATCTTTGTTTGTAACCAATAGAAAGTACCATGTTTGCGTTTGTGCAACATGTAACGTACATATAGGACGACAATCACCACCCAGACGATGAAGCCTTTAGTTAAATAAGATTTCTTGTAAGTCCGAAAAAACTTATTCGTAAAATAAATCAATTTATTGATATTTAATAACATTATTTTTTATTTTTGCATAAAAGAATGCAAAATCTTAGTGAAATTTACCAAAAACGGAATTTTACAATATTCATATTTCATAATTGTTGAGGTTTCAATTATTCTTATTGAGGAGGTTGGCACAAAGAAAATGTAAGAAGAAAAAAATGCATGCAACCTTGACATGAGTGTTAGTGTTGAGTCCAGCCCAATCGCAATCGTGCAATGGTAACCTAAAAATCTTTTTGCCACCAAAGTTTATATGTATGAGTAAAAAATACGACATGACCTGACCGCTTTGAGAGTTTGAGACTTGAGTAAGACGTCAACGTCACACGAAGAGTCTTTTCACATGTCACGTCATATAGTTAGTTACAAATGGCTGATGACGATGACTCTTCTCCAGCCACATTTATCACTTGAAAAATATTTTACCCATCTTCAATGATCCCTCTCACTCTTAAGCCATTCAATCTGAAGTATCTGAACCTAAACGAACTGAAAAACTAAATGAGTAAAAGATTTTGAAGTAAAGGCTTTACCTCGAACGACCACGATTTTTTAACACACCAATATCATTACACCACTTTCTCAGTGCGTGGTGTAATTACATTTACAGGTCACTGTTACTGGTCACGTTACTATATACAATACCCAAATTCCTAAACAAATTTGTGGCCTTTGGCTGCATTTGTTGAAATTAAAAGAATCTCAGAATCTCAAAAACCCGTTCTAAGTTGTAACATGAAATATATTCGGACTTGGACACTTTATGTTCATGTGGATGAGGAACAGATGCAGGAAAGTTGGATTGGACTTATTTTCTAATGAAATCAAGAATGTGGAGGGCAACAAAACTAAAATCAAGTCATTTCCCAATTCCAAATTTCAGCAGCAAGAAGCTACTTCCTAATCCTAAATATCCTCCCTCAAGATTTCCATTTGATTTTTTTTAAATTGTGAAGTTTCGTATATCAAGCCATTTCTTACCAGCCACAATTAACGCCTTTAGGAAGAAATATAGTTTCTGAAAACTCGAGTTTCAATAACCGGTCCTCATTTTATACGTAAACTATGATTGATCCGAAGTCGCCTCTTATTCCTCCTGATTCCTACACTATATCATCTTACAGTGAATCTGCCACAAGTAAGTCATTTAATATGAGTGATTATATTGGTAAAAACCGATAAACCGACCAACCGCATGCTCGGGTCACTTCGTTTAATAATATTGTTACACTATATGCTAACATTGCTAGAAACAAATACTGCATAGGTAAACAATTAGCAAAAATTCCCTACATCCAACAATTCTCTCAGGTTGTTAAAATTGCTGATTAATTACGGCGAGAAATTCTCGTTCGGATGAATGGATCAGAGTTGATGGGAGTTTGGGGAATTAGGGAATTTTTGCTAAAAAGGTGCTCAATATTTGCAGATTGCAGAATAACGTCACTCTCTTCTAAATTCGAATCACGAAAAGTTGAAGGAGAAAATAGTTATTGGCGAATTATTAATGTATTATTTTACCAGATCCAGGCGGTGTTGTGAGAAGAAGACAACTCCATCCCAATCTATTTGGTAGACCAATTGAGGAAGTTGATCCATTCGTTTTCCACGATGTAAACTACAATTTTTCGAAATATAGCCAATTATCCATGAACATGATTGATAATATTTGAGGGGTGACATTCCCGTTTCAGACATTTTGCTTGATCTCAAAAAAACTTGGAAAATACTACATTTACCGATTCTCCGCCAGCAAGTCTTTATTTATTTTCGGCCCATTGAATCCTGTTCGGAAATTGGCTTGCAGAATAATTACCAATACCGTTTTCGACTTGTTCATTATGATGGTCATTCTAATCAATTGCGTCACCCTAGCTATGGAGACTAACCTCGAAGATGGCATTAGCGGCAATATGAAAAGGGATGAAGCGCAAGAGCGGATCATTGATATCTTTGAGTGAGTGTTCTTCAAAAGCACTCCTTTTTGCATTTTTTGCTTTTAAACAAATAGGTTGTTGTATTCCGGCGGAAAAAATCATAGGACGTCCTTTTGAATCATATAAAAGTCGTTAATTCTCTTCTTTTAAATTCTTCGGGGAAAACCTATTTAACTAAAAGACGTGGATTATCTCAAAGAGAGTTTATTATTTAAAAGCAGCTCTGCTCTGCTATTTCAATTGTGATGTATTTCTGAATAGCATAAAAAGCTACGGAAAAATTATCGCGGAGTGTGACGGTAGAGTTGAAACTAATAAGAGAACGATGACTTTCTTACGCAGATTCGTATATTTAGGATTGTATACTATGGAAATGGTGCTGGAGGTGGTGGCTAAGGGGTTTTTACTAAATAAATTCTCTTATTTGAGAAGCTTCTGGAGCGTTTTGGATTTCTTCGTCATTGTTTCTAGCTATGCCGCAATTCCTCTTCAGCAGAGCAAGGATCAAGAAGAGTTGGATTTGGATTTTATACCCGCACTACGAGTACTCCGGGCTATCAAGACAATTTCAATTATACCGGGTAAATAGAGTATAGATTCCATATTATGACAGTCAGCCAAAGACTGGTTCTGTTTTAAGCGAATCATGAATATTTTGAAGCTTCTACAAATAATATTTGAGGGGTTGCTTGTATCTTGCACCTTAATAGGTTTACGTGTGATGATAAATTCTTTACTCAAATCTGTGAAAACATTGGTGGAAGTGATGATTCTAACGATGTTCTTCCTATTGATCATGTCCCTTGTCGCTCTACAACTTTACAATGGGAAACTCCTTCAGAAATGTGTTCTTGTCAAGGATGGCCCAGCACATCGGAAAATGATTTATGAATTATTTTCAAGAGATGGGGGCGAGCTAGGGGCGATCAATTCAGACACCCCTAATTCAGACAAGCTTTGGTACGAGTAAGTTCTCCATTTCCTAACATTATTTAAACTTCGATTCGACAAATTTACGTTATTTAATTCTAAAGGTTGCCGATGCCGTAGGTGTACTTTTTACAGGAATTGTTCTGATGATTCCAGTTTTTTTGTTAGTCCATAAGAAGAGCACAATGTGTGTTTAACATTTGTAGAGCAAATATTTGGTATGTCTCAATAGATGGGTAAAACGACAAGATAATTGGTTGATGCGGAAGGATGGCTATCCGAAGGAAGAGTTTGTGCCTTGCGGTAATGGAAGTTATAGTCGGTGAGGTCCTAGAATGATTTCTTAGTGAAACACAAGTCTAGTAATCACTCTGAAATGACTACTTAATTTACGTTGCACGTTCAGACAATGTCCGGAAGGTTATGTTTGCCTTGAAAACCTCGGAGAGAGCTTTGATGAAGGGTGGACCAACTTCGATAATTACTTTACGTCCATGCTCGTCACATTCCAACTGCTCACAACTGACTTTTGGGAGAGACCTTATGATTTGGTAATATATATGATCACTTTGATGTCATGATAATATTTTAGGTAACAATTTTATGCCTCTCAATCCAATTCAGATACTCTCCTCCACGAGTCCGTTGTCAGTGTTCTTTTGCATTGTGGTCATATATTTGGGATTTTACTACCTTCTCAATCTTATGCTAGCTGTAGTTGCTGAAAGCTATGAAGAGGAGTATCACCAATCGACCACGGTAAGTATGTAGGTACTTGAATTCCTGAATTAGTTATTACGAGATGGAAAACGGCTGTGATTATGTTCATTAGATTCAGATGATTCATACTTTTTCTATTGCAGGTTCCAATGACAAAACATCAGAAACTGAGCGTTAATCGCGAGTCCTCAGCTTTCAGCTTCGACGATCCTACTAAGCTCAAAATTACTGTAATGACTTTCTATAAAAAGCGTTCTCTATCTGAAAGGGAAATGCTGGCAAGAACTATTCATAATCCAGTCCAGAGTTTTCGTAAGCTCCTTCAGTTCTAAGTTTCGTAAATTTGACAAACTTGTGTGTCGTCCCTCTGTACTAAAATTCAGATCACGTGGTATTTTTCCACGAGTAGACGATCAAGAAGTTGTTGACCTAGATGTGGATGGTAAAAAGCAACCTTATTTGCAAAATGCGATCTTAACGCTGTTGGGACACCGAGTATCTGCAATCACAGAAGCGAAATCCGCAAGACAGTCAACTCAATCTAATGGTAAGGTAGCAATTGATATTTTTATTGAATTCATTTAGATGATGGTATGATTCGCAAACTTGAGAAAAATTTTACAAGATAGTTGAATGGTCTTGGTGAGTACTAACTGATTTTGGGGGAGGTTGAACTTCATCTTTGCATTATTTATTACAGTTTTGAAGAATGATGAATCAAATGAGACAGGGGAACACACTGAGATTGAAAATTCCACAAAGAATGTTCAGGTACCCATAATGTTTTGTGATAAGCCGTAACAGATTATTTAAACTTAAACTCGTTACGTCGTTACTACATTTTTTTTTACCTCAGGCAGTGGGAAACAATTTGAAGGAACAACGGGGTGGTGAAATCGATATAGGTGAGTAAAGTAAAAGTCACTTGGCTTCCAAAATATTAACCATCATAATTTGAGATATTAAGCCGATAAAAATGCTTTGCAGAAAGGGTTTCTTCTATCATGTTTACCACAATTCGTCAACCGACACAGTGCAGGAAATTTTTCAACAACATAACAGCAAGCTTGAAAAATTTGGTTGTGAGTAAAGTGTTCGAAATCGCCATCACGGTTATAATTATTTGCAATACGATACTTCTTGCAAGTGAGCATTACGGACAACCAGAATGGCTCAGAGCCTTGGTGGCGCAAAGTAATCATGTGAGTAATTTAAATATATACAACCAGTGCTCCTGGAATAGGGACCCCCTGGAAATTCATGCTCCAATAGATAAAAACGTTGCCACAGAAGGTTGCTGTATGCACTTTTATAAGCAATTTAATAATAATTGGAATAACTGAAAAAATTGGGTCTAGGACGGCTCATCCAGACACTGTTTCAACCAATGATTCCAACCAAAATTTTAACCAAAAACAATGTTAGCCAAATCTAATTCAACCAAAGTGAGTTTAACCAGAAACTTTTCAACCAAAAGCAATTTAAACCAATGAAATTCCAACTTTCAACCAGAAAGTTAGTCAAAATAAAATTAACCGAAAGCAAATTTAGCCAATAATTTCTCATCCAAAGTGAAAATAAACTATAAATATTATTCTACGTATAATTACCCAAAATAGTATTGCTCCTGTAAATAAATCTTTTTATAGCCAATAATTGTACACAAAATATAAACATCAATCAAAATAAGTAAGAAACTCTATTACACTAAACTTTCTATTATTTTGTTGCGAAGTTACGGTACTATATAGAGAATTACTTCCAATTATCTTAAAAATCTACTACAGGAAAAAGTCGGGCCATGTGTCATATTTAGGCCCTGATGATGATCGCAGCATGAGATCGAAAGCGTGGCAACAAAAATTGTGTCAAAGAATTAACCACAATATCCAATTAATAAAAATGGTACATATGATATCGTTATCGGATGCCGGGTTTCGATGTGAAGCAAGCGTGTTAGCCTTTGCTACTATAAAACGTAATCTTTCAGATTCCGAATTCTTTGAGCTGTATCTTTACTATTGTGATTTCCTATAAGCGTAAATGGACATTTTTCGTGTTTGTAAGTTGGAATAAATTTGGTTCTGGATGAATTATTTTCGGTTAAAATAATTCTGGATAAATAAGTTTTTGGTTAACTTAATTTTGGATGAATTTATTTCTGGTTGAAAAAGTTTGGGTTAACTTTGTTTTGGTTAAAATTTATTTGTTTGAAAAAATTTGGTTAAAAAAGTTTCTTGGCGACTTATATTTGGTTGGATTCAGTGGATGAAAACGTTTGTGGGCGAGTTGTCCGGATCCCGAGGAACCCCCCAGAATCGGAATTTTGTCCTAAAATTGGAGGTATCCCAAATCAAATCAAATATTAAAAAATCTTCGTAAGGTATTATATAAAATTCGCTTAAAGTTACAATCTTGTAATCAGCGTCCAAAAAATATCATTAAAATTCGGATATTTATTTCCTAAATATTGCAATTCAGGATTGCAATCATGATTTTTAACCAAGAATATCAGAGTCGAATAATTCAGAAAATTGGTTGATTTTTCAAAACTCGCGTAGATTAAAAGTCCAGATTTTAATGAATCATACCTGAAAATGTTTCAGAAATACGTGAGGGTCTAAAAATCGACATTACTAAAATCCCAAATTTCTATTCTTGTATAAAAACACGACAACCCAAATCAAAAAACAATTCGAATTGGAATCGTTATCATCAGTGTCAAAAGGTTTTTCTGTTCGTATCTGAATTAATAAAAAATATATTCCAAAACAACTGATATCAAAATTGCATTAGAGAAATACTTAAATCTCAATGTTTTTCCAAATTACGATTTCCATTTCCCAGTTTAAATGAAACTGAATTTAGTTGGACGTCCCAAAACGCCGAGCTACACAAACAGATAAAACTCATAGGCTGGCCTCGGCCGACTTGTTTAAAGGTTATGGATTTTTTAGAACCAAAAATTTGCTTTAAACTTTAAATGGATATAAAAACGGAGTAGCAAAAAGGTACGGCCATCATGTTTGCACCGCCGGTCCGGAGGACCAGCCGGGTCCATGTCTACAATTGCGTCGGAATATTATAAGGAGTTCACCTCAGCAAAATTCCACATGCGATTAATACGGAGGTTAAACAAGCTAGATTGTTGTACACCGAGCTAACATTTAGGGAAAAAATGTAAGTCGAAGGTATAACTGCGATAGAAGCGGTCAGAATTAATAAGGTTCATTTTCGCATTTGCTTGAACTGTTATGTATTTGACAATTAATCGTGTCATTTTTTTGACATTGTATTTGAGGCCTACCGACCGAGCCGAGAATTTCCTTGAGAATAAGTTTTGTTCATCAGGTGCGAACCCAATTAGAAGTAAAATAATTTGAACCGCATTTGACTCCAGTCAAAATAATTTAACTAAAAAATTATTCCAGAAAAAATTAAATCAACACAATTTCCGTTCAGCCTTTTTTAAACCATTCAATCTTTTAATCACCACTTTATGCATATTTGACGGCCTAAAAATACGACCTTTTTTAAACCAAAATGTATTGTTTCAACTAATAACATCCTACACAATTAGCTTAAATATTTCTATTAAAAATGTATAATAATTACCAAATCAATTTGTAAATACAAAAATAAATACAAAAGTTACAGCAAGCTTAAAAATAGTCCTTATTTAACTAACCGTCGACTGGTAAATTTTTGTTGGTTCAATTTATTTTGTTTCAAATAACATTGTTTTGGTTCAGATAAGTTTGGGTGAATTAAAATGGGGTTAAAACCATTCCGATTGAGATCTCTATTCAAAACATATTTGAATTCATATCGGAATCAGCCAAAAGGTCAAAAATTATAAAGGTAGGTTACTAAAATATTAATCGAAACTTTGGCCATGATTCAAGCTAAACTTATTGTTAGTCTACGTGACTATAATGTTAGCGAGGATGCAGTTTGAACCGAATTTGTTATTGCGTGTGCAACTATTGCAACTGGATTGTGTACATAATGCATACAAAGAATTCCCAGGTTGCACCTCTAGACCTTTCAAATTAGTAGCTGACTTCTGACTATATGGTTAAAATTGAAGTAACTGATTTCGTTTATTGTAGGTATTCACTGGAATGTTTTTGATTGAAGCGATTCTAAAAATCAGTGCTCTGCGAAAAGAGTACTTCTCAAGCTGGTGGAACAATTTCGACCTGTTGATTGTCATCTTTAGTGTTATGGACTCTGTCAGCGACTTCCTACAGTTAGGTCAAATCGCATTCGGTGTTCGCGTTTTTCGATTAGTAAGTTTCTCTTTATTTTGTTTCCCGTGATTTGCAAGTTTTCAAGGTTTTTATTTTCTTGTAGTTGCGAGTGTTTAAACTTGCCCAGAGTTGGCTTACAATGAAAGTACTCCTAAATATCATCTTTTCCACATTCGGAGCGTTGGGTAATCTCACTCTAGTTCTTGTCCTAGTGCTGTATATGTTTGCCATTTTGGGACTGCAAACTGTTGGAAAGTACTACACTCGAAGAGCTTTTAAGGCAGAAGATGACGAGGACAGATTTCCAAGGTAGAGATTAGTTATATATCGTATTATCCATAAAATTTAGTAGTGTTGAGCCAGATTTTTGCTGATGAATAATTGCTGCACTTGTAAGCATTAATGTAAATTAGGTGGAATTTCCAAGACTTCCGGTTCGCCTTTTTACTTACCTTCCGAGTCTTATGTGGAGAATGGATTGAGCCGATGTTTGAGTGCTTCGAAGCAACTGCTGAAAAAAAGCAAGAGGCTAAATGCCTTATGCTTTTCCTTCCTATTTTCATTATTGGAAATCTCATAATATTGAACCTTTTCCTTGCGCTTCTACTTAACAGTTTTGATACAGAACAATTAGAGTCGGAACGGGAGGTGCGTGATTACAACTTAAAAACTCTTCATAAAATAAAAGATATGAAAACTTTAAAATTTAATATTTAACTGATTTGTTTTTAGAAAGAGCTAGAAGCTTCGGGTAAAAAATCGGAGCAAATAAAACGACAAGTAGTACAAATTTTCCTCTCTCAAAAGGCTTTGAATGACCGCCATTCGGGCGACATTATAGAGCACCCTATTAAAGTAACTTATGTTCTTCTTTTATTAGTTTAAAATGATTTATCCTTTAGTGAATGGTTATTGGTTATGCAGCATCTATGGGCAAACTAATTTCTTTCCCCTGCTTCCTTTAACTTTGTTAGGTTAAAGATCGAGACAATGACTCTCACGGACGAGCTCGTTTCCGAAAAATAGCTAAACGAGTTATCATCATGAATCGGAAAGCCGTGGCGGAGAAAATGATTGAGACTGCTACTTTAAAAAGGAAACAACAGAAATCCACTCGTTTGAACGTGAGAGGGAATGCCCTTATAGCTGATAGGCAAAGTTCATTTGGCCTCACAGGCTCAGAGGTACATCCTGATAACAGAATCCAATGTTTTTCAACATGTATTACATTCCTGCAATTGTAAGCCTTGTCAGAGTACGGAATTTTTTCAAAAATATGTAGAAGTCCCTTGTAGCGTAGCAGCTAGGGCTCGGATTTATTCGAGAGTCGTCTGAGTCGTACTCGGGTTTGAATCCCGAGGGTGGTTGTAAATTTGGCTCAAGGAAATGGGTTTTTTCGCACTGGGTTTTTCCCCTGACTGCTCAGAAAGATGACGCTGGTGCGAGGTGCAAGGATGGCCCCAGAAAGTCGGGCCTGCTTATTTAGGTTCAGTCATTGAAACTTTGCAATATGTATTAACTAATAAAGGCTTAAGATGGTTGACAACTCTGTAAGACCTGAGGGTTTGTATCGGAGTATAAACTCAGATTTTTTCGTCAAATCTAGCAAAATGGGAAGAATCTATTTGGTGGGCTAGTTTAACCTTTAGTAATTTTTTCGTGCAAAACGTTTGCCATATCGTGGCTAAAGAAGCCATGATAGCTTGAATCTAACCATGGTTAAATGTATTGGTTGGGATAATCCAACAGTTTTCAGTGTAAAATTCATTGGCAAATGTTTCGAAAAGACCGGCTGTTTTGCCCATATGCGAGTAAAACAGGTGGCGATGTGCTTACAAAATTAGAATTTATTGCAACTTGTTAGCTCCTGCGCCCTTAATAATTGAGACCAATTAATGCCACAGTCAACGGTGGCTTCCAACCTTTTCTTCTTCTTTTAACTAATTAAAAGTGACAGTGGACATACATGAACTAAGGTAAAATACCTAAGTATATATGTTAGATTAACAGCAGTTTTACTTTTTGATAGTCTGGAGCAGGCATAATGAGCCTAAAAGAAGGTGGTTCAGCGGAGACTTGCATTCCCAAGAAATGTTACGGTTCGAACTGTTGTGTGGGTAACTGGTGTCGTAGGTGTAAATGGAGTGCATGGGATGACTCGAGAGTATTTTCATATCGAATTGTGTCCCATCCAATATTTGAGTGGACCATCCTTGCTCTCATACTAGCATCAAGCATTACACTATGCTTTGAAGACGTTGAGCTGGATAATAGAAAGGAACTGAAGGATGCTCTTTTTTACATTAACACCACCTTTACAATAATATTTATCATGGAAATGCTAATCAAATGGTTTGCGTTGGGTCTGTGGAACTACTTTACCAGCTCGTGGACAATTCTAGACTTTTTTATTGTTGTGGTGGGTGTCTTTTCCAAATTATAATGGTTTACACACAATAATTTGTCTATATCTTAATTTTTAGAAGGCTACATTTGCAGGTTAGTGTCATTTCATGGCGTTATGGAATACTGGATCGATTGGGTGGCAATCCCAAAGGGAAGAAGAGTCAACTTTCAGCATTCAAAGCATTACGAACCCTTCGCGCACTTCGACCTCTACGAGCCATTTCTCGATGGCAAGGGATGAAAGTAAGATATTCACACATTTGCCTTAATATGTGCCTTGAATTTCGCTTTACTTTTACTAATCCTCCAATGGAATAATGACTAGATCGTAGTGAACGCCTTGATGTTTGCTATTCCCTCAATTGTTAACGTTCTGTTAGTGTGTCTTCTGTTTTGGCTGGTTTTTGCTATCCTTGGAGTACAGCTGTTCAAAGGGAAATTTCACAGATGTGTGGATAATGATAGTGGGGATACTGTTGTCGCCGCGGTAATAAAAATATTTAGCAGATATGAAACTCAAAAAAGTAATACATACATATTGTAGGAGGTCTACTGATTGTGAGGTACTACTTCTTCACGTATGTTGCTTGTAGATTTTTTGCATCCCCTTTGTTTGTTATTTTTCAGAGGGTGAAAACCAAGGAGGAGTGCTGTAACAACACCAATCAGTGGTCATGGGTTAATCAGACTCCCAACTTCGACAATGTCTTTCAAGGTTACTTGACATTGTTTCAAGTGGTAAGTACATATATTAGAACTTAATGGGACTAAAGCCTCAAATAATTTTCCGCTTTGAAATCGTTTGGCAGGCTCTATTTGAAGGATGGATGGAAGCGATGCAAGCATCTGTGGACGCAACTGAAATCGGTTCTCAACCGGACAGAGATAATAATGTATCAGCGTATATCTTCTACGTCATTTTTATAGTGTTTGGATCATTTTTTACGCTCAATCTTTTCATTGGAGTCATAATTGATAATTTCAATCGACTGAAAAAGAAGGTAAATTTTTTAGCTTCCAAGAAAGTTGTTTTTCGATATTCATCGTCATCACTGCTAACTACTACCATGGGGTAGTTAATAAAAAGGGCAAATAGGGCGATTTAAAAATATTTTATGTAGATCAGGGGTTAACATCAAAACGTGGTTGCTTGTAAGTATTGTCCGGGAATATTAATGAAAACAATTCGAGTTTGCACAGTCCCGGCCCCGGCTAGGGGAGTTAATCTTAATGGAATTGGGTACAGTAAGCACTGAATCAATCAACCGAATGGTGAATGATTTGTAACTTGAAAAACAAGATTTTGACAAACTCGGACTGGTCGTCACCTTCAGGTAAAAATAACTACAATTAAATTACAGCCCAAGTTAGATCACGAAAACCTCTCTACAATCATTCAACTGCGCCCTAACCCAAATATAGAATTTTGGTCACTTTTTTGTCCAGGCTAAGATAACTGCTTATGATGTGATAGAAAGCTTGGCGTTGAACGTTGTAAAACGTTATTACGTTAATACGTTAAGCTGGTTTTGCATGACTTAACACAGCGATTCCCTGAGCGACAGGACTTTTATAAACAATTACAGGAGCTTGCATGACAAGTTGGGTTGAAAATATTTTAACAAAATCGATTTAAATTCGTGTTGTTCTCCTATTTTCGTTGGGGGTAAAGGATGAATGCGACAGGGATTTCAGAATGACGTTGCTTAGGGACTGTGATTAATTTGGGCTGTGCGAAACCAGTTTTATATACTTGAAAATATTTTCACAGCCCGTACTTTTGGTATTCGTTCATTTGTTGTTTTGCAATGACATATCGTTATCCAGGGTTACATGTCGAAATTTTGCGCTTAATAAACGTATTATCATAAGATATCCACTTAAACCATAAAAGGGATTCCGATAATTATTAACCACAGATTCCAAATAATATAAACGATTGATATAAATATTTGGGATATTCGGACCTTCAGTGGTAAAATTTTGGGCACGCCATTGATTAAAACGATTTCTTGCATTTAAGAAACTGATTTTTGCAACATTTTATCCGAAATCGTTAGCTTTGGAATACTTTTCACTATAAGTAATCCTAGTCCTAGTGTTAACGTATATAAGTAGCAAACAAAGTCCCCTTTATTTATAAAAACAAGGGGAATTTTCCACCCATGTGGATGAGGATGGAGGGCTAGGGGATTCTCGCGTAAAAATTTATATCGCCCTATTTTCCATTTTTATTATTTACTCACGTATAATTTGTCCATTGTCAATTAAAACTGGGAATGGATATAAATGTAGTATGAGGGGAATTTGGTTGAAGCTTTGCTGACACCTAGCCAACGAAATTATTACACAGCAATGAAAAAGCTTGGAAGAAAAAAACCCCGCAAAGTGATCAAACGGCCGAAGCATGCTTTACTGGCTCTGTTTTACGATATCTCAATGTCTAGGAGGTGGTGGTTATCTTAATTTCCTTAGTGAATACAGGCCAATAATTTCTATAAATATATTTAGAAAATTTTCTAAATTTCAAGAGCAGTTATGTGCTCAGGTACGTTATGATTAATGAATTGTTTTCGCATTGCAGATTTGAGATTGCAATTTTTATACTGATATTTTTGAACATGTTTATCCTTGCCCTGGAGCAATATAAAATGAGGGGAAGATTCAAGGATATGTTGTCCGGGTTCAATTTTTTCTTTGCCACCGTTTATGCATTAGGTATACACATTGTTCATTGGTTTGATAAGAAAGCACTTTGGATGTCAAAAATGATCAAAAGATAATTGTAGAAGCGATTGTGAAAATCGTTGGGCTCCGTCAGTACTACTTCACTATTCTTTGGAATTTCTTCGATTTTGCTCTGGTAGTTGGATCAGTGGCGGAAATTGCTTTGGTGGATATCATCGGCGAAGATGCGTTCCCCTTCCCTCCTACAATGCTTCGAATAGTTCGCGTTTTTCGATTAGGAAGGGTTTTGCGTTTAATTAAAGTAATTTTGTAGAAAATATCCTAAAACACATGGTCTCAGAAATTCAGGAAGCAATTCCAACAGAATGTATGGTTGTATTGTAATTTTTTCAGGCAGCGAAAGGGATCCGGAAACTTCTGTTTGCGCTTATTGTGTCCCTTCCTGCGTTGTTCAATATCGGAGCACTTCTGTTTTTGATCATTTTTATTTACGCAATTCTCGGAATGGGATTGTTCGCTAATACAACCAAGAATGAAGCCATTGACGAAATGTTCAACTTCGATACATTTTTGCGAAGTTGCTTGATGTTGTTGAGGTAGACTTGAAATCTTCGTACTTTTCCGTATTTTTCCGGCTTTTTATACAATTTGTACTTGTTGGTAGGAAAGAAATTACGATTTCAAAATTCGCCCTCTTTTAGAGTTATGACGATGGCTGCAGGTTGGAATGATGTCGTGGAAGCGCTCACTATAGAAGAACCTATTTGTGGTACCTACCGGAATATTGAGTGTGGAGATCCTGAGCATGGAGAGTGTCCTAGCTTCGGAGTAGCTGTACTGTATTTTGTTTCATTCATTTTGATCACTCATCTGATCGTAATCAATATGTACGTCGCCATCATTCTGGAAAACTTTTACGATGCCAGCAGGGAAGAAGAAGTGGGAATTGTTGAGGATGATTTGGAAATGTTCTATGCCCAGTGGGCTCGGTATGTGATACTGTTGTAGTTGGAAATACAAATACCTTCAGAAGGTTAAATTATGGGGTTAAATTATTTTACAGGTACGATCCACAAGCGACACAATTTATTAGTTTTGACCAGCTGTCAGAATTCTTATCTAGTCTGGACCGACCTCTAGGAGTTCCACGCCCGAACATTGTCGCCATTGTGGCTTTTAACTTGCCCATTGCCCGTGGAAATAAAATCCATTGTTTGGACGTGCTCCATGCGCTCGTGAAACATGTTATAGGTCACGTTGAGGATACTGAGGATTTTCGAAAGGCAAGGAAAGCTTTATTTTGGCAAAGACTATGAAGCGATGGCTTGAAAATTTTTATAGTTTTATTTCATCTCCCTGTAGCTTCAAGAGCAAATGGAACACAAATTTAGAAAGCAGTTCCCAACCCGGAAATTGTTGGATATAATTTCTTCAACTCGAGTATGGAAGATTCAGCATAATGCTGCCGTGATTATTCAACGAGCTTGGAGGGCACATCGTGCCCGTCGTCTATCCCTTGAACAAAAATCGAAACAATCTATTGCAGGAGGCGGCCAATATGGGGGCAAAGGAAGGCTTACCAAAATGGGAAATCTACTTCATCTGAGCCATAAAGACAAAGGACCCCAAAAGCGTCGGCTATCAATCAATCCATAAAAGCGGAGGTAATTACATCTTTGTTTTCGGTTCAGAGTACAAGTAATACTAAACTGAAAGTCGATTAGATTTGTATTTGAAACAGAGGACGCTGGCACGAGTTTGAATAGTATTGAGTGCCTTTCTAGTTTTGTTTAAATTTTATGTTGTTTGATATACATAGGGGAGAAAAGCAGCTTGGAATTATATCTACTTGTTGCTATTGTTTCGGACAGTATCAAGTACGTTAGCTGCTATCAACCTCTACCTATATTCCTTGCCGCTCCTCTGCTAAACCAGGATGAATGTGAATTTCTTCCGAATGGTTACTATATAATTTGACAGTGCACATTTAATTTTTTGTCGGAATTGTTAAAATACTCTATGTAGTCTAAGTACGCATGTGCAATAAATTTTATTATTTTGCCAATTTTTCCCCATACAATTCACACTGTAGCACTTGTCTCAGGACGAGCAATAAAGGTCAAAAGTAACGTTCTACTGGAATATTTAAAAAACTACTAATAAAAAACGTAGTAATCGTATCAAAATATGTTAATATTTTTGTATATACTCATAATAATACGTTGTGATGAGAATTATAAAAATGGTTTTTTGTTGCCTGTTTGCGCAAATTTCACACTGTACTATTCACTACTCGACTAGTTCAGTTTACTGTTTTATCCAATTTACTTACAAGCAGCCATATGTTGATGTCACCCCCTGAGCTATGGGTTTTACATTTTTAATGGATTGCTACTATGATATAAATACCCTTTTGCCATATCCCTTGCCTGCAAATCCATATTTGGATTTTTTTAAAATTCTGGAATTTTCAAAATTTTGGTCGAAATCCAAAAACCAGAAATTTAAATGGCGCTCAACACTGGATTTTCGAAGTTTCATGAGTCATGTAAACTGTAACACATGTAAAAAACGGCTTTTTTGGGGGAAAAATTTTCGGTTTTACTTTTAAACTTTCAGAGCGCATAAAAATCATTGTATTCATAGCATTTGCTCTGTATAGCTTTCTAACCATGCCATTAGCCATATTTATTTTTAATTTTTGTGATTTCAAATCAAAAAGGTCTATTTTATGGGTAAAAAGACTTCTAGAGAAGATTTTTACTTGGAACCCTTTAAACTTTCCTCAAAATTTAAGTGCGGCTGTAAATGTTCTGACAGATTTTTCTGAAAGCATTTTTACCTACTTGATCTTTACTATGGTAGCTCGGCGGTATTGACCATACTAGAGTCGCGTGTCAATTTGTTAAGTACGGGTTTGAAAAGGTAGAAGTTTGACAAACTGTAGGCAATTTGAACTATACAAAAAAAATAGTTGAGGTAATAATAATTGTCGCTTACCATATAAAAATCTTCATAATTATTTTTTCCACAAAAATCTGCATTTACATTTTCCCACATATCCAATATTTTTGGTGCGATTATGTAAAAGTAACAACGATCCGTTGTTTATCTTTTGAATTACGAAATCAAGCCATACTGGAAATTTCCAGTGCAGTAGAGCTTGGGAGGTGAAATTCTATGAAAACCTGGAGGTTGGATTTTAATCCAAAATTATGACCATAATTATGGCCATAGTTTTACCTTCATTGTCACCGAAATTATGACCATAGTTTTACCTTCATTTTGACCGGCATCATGACCATAGTTTTACCTTCATTTTGACCGGCATCATGACCATAGTTTTACCTTCATTTTGACCGGAATCATGACCACAGTTTTACCTTAACTTTTTAATCTATGCTCAGTCTTCTAAACAGTGTTGATCCAAGCCTAGTGCTTGCAGGCTTGCACACATAACAAAAGTAAATTCCATTGGTGGAAAGTATGGATAATTAGACACGGGACCTTTTAAAAAATCATCCAAAGGAGGGGTCAAACATAGGTCACATACAAAAACTAACAGTGACAGTACTCGGGCAAAATAAAAGAAACTAAATTTTAAATTTTTGAGGGATTTTTGAGAATCCATTTGGTGTAAGTGTTCTCTCATCAAAATAGCGGCACACTATACCGTCAATGTTGTAATTCTGGTTGTAATAATCCCCTACAAAAATAATTGAAAAAACTACGTCATCCATAAGGGGGCTAATTACCGTATGATAAAAAGCTACATCTACAAACCTCGACAAACCAAAAACTCAATGTACTTGACGGATTAGTGAAACTGAAAATTTAAGCGAATACAATAATAATTTGAACCTGCAGTTTTGAATACTCTAAGAATGAAGTTCTGATATTATGTATTAATAATTTTTAAACATTAACGGATTTTATAAATATTGTTGTTCCAAATATTAAAAAATGATTGATATCGTCGGCGAAAGTCCAGAAGGAGCTATATGCAGAAATCAGGAATGCGTGATAGACCCAACTAAGAGTTCATGAAATTCGAAAGTCAAAAGGGGCTATATGCTTCCGCCACAGCTCGCTATAGCGGACAAGCA
>JAQFXU010002652.1:0-19595 GCA_034693705.1 Spatulosminthurus flaviceps
CCCTGCCACTCATTTCTCATAGGAATGGGGCAAGTTGAGAGTCCTAAATAATAATGCGACCTTTCATACATACAAGCAACACAAAATTATACAATGGTTTATATGTTGAACAGAGGAAACGTGAGGGGAAATCCATTTGGTCATGTAAAAAAATGAATTAACGTGTCTTCTCTGTGTACTCTCCTTCCTCCATGACAATTGGACGGAAAAGTTTTGGAAAACAAAAGTGTGTACTTATTTTTAACGTGGAATGTATTTCTTCTTGTTAAATTACTAGATAGAAATGCGTGAAGAACGTGCAGTTTAACTTTCATGTTGTCAAGTTATCATCTTCCTATATAACTTAATAGGAAAGAACAAGACATCATTTTTCTTGACCACAAACATTGGGATAATATCATCATCATCATCATCAGCACAAAATTTACGACATCTACATTATACACGCTTATTCCCTCATTACCAATTCAAACCATTGTGTTTTTACTGTAACAAATAAATAAACAAACATTCAAAATATTTTGCATATCCCTTTTTTTCTGTATCCAAATATGTATTTTTTCTAAACGTTTTGCCTACCATTTTTTTACCCATTATCAGCGTTAACATTTAGGGTGCTTGTTCCTATGATAATGCATTTGAGTTGTACGTGCATTATCAAAAGTTCCTTCTTGTAAGAATGTCGATAGATACATAGGCAAAATACATATCCATTTAAACCGCATATACACTAATCCTGAAAATCACAGTTTCTCTTTATGAAGTCATAAATTTTTCTTTGATCTTCAAAAAAAATTATCGTCACCACAGGATTTTCATTCATTGACTTATACAAAATTCCTTTTCACAAGACAATGTAGTATATACACACGAAGATACATAAATTATGTACTTGTTTCTCACACAGTTTGTGTCAACCCTGCAAATGTAAAAGATTGTAAGAAAAGTAAAAGTTACAATTCAGAGCACTTTATATAATCTCTAATGGATTGTGGTAATGCATTTTACAAATTGAAAGGCATTGAGAGAAGAAAAAAATTTCCACAAAAATATGTACAAAAGCTTTTTCTCGGAGCGGGGGTGTGGGTAAATTTTCTGTAAGGTATTTGATGCTGCACAATTTATGAGGCGGATAATAATAATTACGAATGAGATTGTGAATGCTCATGGTCATGTATTTTTACAATGCAAAGGAAACTGGATTTCGGAATTATTTTTAAATAGTGGCTTTATTGAAGAAATAACGAGAAGGGTTTTTTATAAATAATAAAAACAACAACAATGAGAATAAATACCATAACGAAGAAAATAAATTAGATTAACATGGAAAAGGCAATTAAGAATAATAAATAATAATTAGATCTTGTGAGCCTCTTCCTTCATTTCTTCTTTCTTGTCCACAGTGCCGGAGCGACGTTTCTTGTAGCCCTCGTAGGAAGGAGCTGGAGCGTCGTATTGGGGCTGGGGCATCTCCATCATTGGTGGAGCATACTGTGGCTGAGGTGGTTGTTCATACTGAGGAGGTGGTTCTGGGTATGACATGGGAGGTGGCCCTTGTTCATAAGATTGTTGTGGGGCATAAACTGGAGGAGGACCTTGAGGTTGAGCATATTGAGCAGGATAAGATGGAGGTGAGTAAGCTGGGGCAGCTGGAGGGCTGTATGGAGAGCTACCGTAGCTTGCTGGAGGTGCGTAAGAAGGGGCGGAGTAACTGGAAGGTCCTCCATAACCCATTTGAGAGGAGGGTCCATAGCTTGGAGAGGAGTAAGATGAGGGGGCACTGTAACCACCTCCATAGCTGGGGGAAGGAGCAGAGCCATAGGAAGATGGGCCTCCACCATAGCCAGCATAGCCTCCTGGGCTGGGAGGAGATCCTGAACCGTAAGAAGGTGGAGCTGAGTAGGAAGGTGGGGCTCCGTAGGAGGGGCCTGAGGAGTATCCAGGGGCACTATTTGAAGCACTGTACGAAGGGGTGTCAGAAGCTTGGCCGTTGTTATCTCCATAAGCTAAAATTCAAAAATTAGAAAAAATTAGTTATCAAATTACAAGTGAAAAGTTTTGAAGGTGGGATATTCAAATTTATAGACAAAATTTATAAGTAATTGTACTCTTTTTTAATTGAAAATTAAACTTTAAAAACTTTTTCTTACCAGGAGCTGATCCACCACCGAATCCTCCCTGAGGTGGAGCATTCTCATAGGGAATTGGCATGCTCGTCATGTACTGGGGTGGAGGAGATGGGATTCCAGTCCCGATGTCCAGTCCAATTGGAACAGGCTTCAAACTCAAACCATCGTATTTGTGAAATTTCCAAATGGGATAGGTTCCAATAGGTAACCCACCCAAATTAAAGCCCCCAGCACCTCCCTTGCTTCCTCCTCCCAACCCGAAGAAACGGTCACTAGCCACATCAGGCTTATTCCCTGCCAAGGCGCTGGCCACCAAAAGTCCGAAACAGAAAAATATTTTGGAGACCATTTTTGCCTAAATTCCTGAAATTGAGGAAGCTGAAGAGACTTGAAGGAGCTGAAGAAGTGAACTGATGATCTGAGGATGGATACATGGTCCTTTTATTCTTTGGAACTTTTTCATGTGTCTGTTCCGGTTTGGCCGTTCCAATTCCATCGTATATTGTCTCTATTGTTTGAAGAATGGGGATTTTTATTTTTAGGTCGTAGCGGCACAACATTCCTTTTCTTCAGCTTTTCTATATTTGCTTAACTGGCTTTTTACCGCTACTGACACGTTAGCATGTAGGATTCCGGCTGCTCTCCTTTCGTTTCTTCTTTGTTGAGCTGGACATAACGGGACAGATGTGTGTCACTTGGGAAAGGGTGCTGGAGCTGGATAAAGACGTTCTCATTGTCAGTGTTCAGAAATAAAGATCGGATGACCTACTAAAGTATGTGCTTCACAATTCGTGTTAGTTGTTGCATAATCCAAATGAGTCACAAATAAGTATTTAAAAATATCTACATTTCCCTTTAATCCCGTATTATTTGTATGTCAATTTGTATGACAGTCAAATTTCAGTTGTATGTCGAATTGGAAGTAAAATGATACGGTCCGCTTAAAAATCTTTGAATTGTTAATTTTTTCTTTGCATTTGGAAAGCGATTTTTCAAATATTTTAATAATATTCTGGAAAATTTTAAGCTGTATACCTATGTACACTTGACCATTGGAGTATTAGTATTTGCTAAAATTTGAAAATTCCTTTGATGCCAAGTTTTGTTTGATAAAGTTTTCCATACAAAACAGCAACTTTAAACGAATTCTTGAGTTACGCAATTTCAAATATTTCTTGAGAATGATCTGTTTTTCGTGTATTTTCGAATAGTCAGGAGACAACTTAATGAAATTGTCTTTTGTCAAATATATTCAATATTCAAGCAGATTATTATTATAAACATGTTCTTGATTCTCAAATAGAATGGTGAGCGTCGAGATTAAGCAAAACTACAATTGCTTGTTTTTTCTACGGAAGTTAAGGATTGAAAGAATTAAAATATATTATATTAAAAACTTAAAAACTAAGCTGGAAATATTTCGGGGGATTTGAAAGACTACTATTAATATCCACGACTGAGAAATTAGTATGCGGTAAAAATAAGATCCCGGATCAATTATACATACATAACAAGATAGATTTATTGCAACTATTTTAATAATAACTGTCATAGGAATAAATGGGACAAATCCCAGTTCTTTAAAGTACCCAAAAGGACTAATGATTACACTATACACTGACTTAATGAATAATAGTAGGGAATTTGGAACAATTAATTAGCAAATTACAAGTTAGCCATTCAGCAGAGAACATAAGTGATGCAATCTTCCATTCTTAATTAGCTTCTGGTTATTAAAATTAGAGGGACACAATTGTTACATGACTTGGGGAAGGGTTGGGGAATAGACGAATCATTACATTAATGGCAGTTTCTCACTCATGAGTTCCTCTCGCTCTTTAGCAAACAGTGCCTTCAGTCATGGCCTTCGTCATTATTGGCCATTTTCAGCTGTTGAAGGAGTAGAGCTCTTTGCTTTTCCAATTCGGTCTCCGAGAGCTCGTCTCCAGTCCCGCTGCCATCACGACGCTTTTTACCGTTCCTTTTATTAGTTTTATTACCCTTCCCTTCTTTGCTAGCCTTGGTCTCGACGGACTCTATGGAAGCCTCGCTCTAAAATCGATTTGAAAATTACTACTTTTCTTTTCAAGTTATGTAGTGGAATTTAACGAATTGTCGGAGGTTTGTAGCATTAGAATTACCCCTGATCTGGACCGCTTCTTCTTCTTCTTTTTGCTTTTCTTCTTCTTCTTGGATTTACTCTTTTCAGTTTCGGATTCTGAGATGGACGACATGGATTCGGATCGGGAGCGGGAGGAGGATCGACGTCGTTTTTTCTTTGACTTTTTCTTCTTTTTTGAATTGTCTTCTTCCGATTCTCCACCACCGTCCTGAAATAAAATAATGGACATAAAAAATTACAACTGATTCAACGTAACCTAATAGTATTAAAATGATCGGAACTTACCCCACACTTACAAATTATCTACGAATGAATTTCCGGATATGTTAAAATCATTCACGGAATTGTTTACAAATCTTCAGCGATTTAACGAATTTCAAAATTTAATTTTAAAAAATGTTTACTTTTACTGCAGTAGGTGATCTAGACCGACTTCGGGAGGAATCTGAGGAGCTGACTCGCTTTTTGTGCTTCTTGGCCTTTTTAGGTTTCTTATTTACATGATGATGATGCCCACATTTTTCGTCTTGCTCATGAATGAATTCCTGAAGGAAAATATATTGACATTTTAAACCCACACATTTCGTTCTCGCAAAACCGATTCATTCCCTCGTATTTTTAAGTTAAATGGATTATTTTCATAATTTATGAACTATGATTTCATACCTCGAATATACGCTTCCGTTCCTCCTCCGTCTCAATGGCATTAAAAGCATCCTTTTCGGCTAACTGCTCTCGAATATTTTCGTAAGAAGTCTGATAGTCAATGTTCATTTCACGGAGCACAGCGAATAACTCTTGGGATAGGGCTTTATTCTTCTTAGCTTCGTCTTTAGCTCGTTCCTTTGCTTTCGACTCGGCCTGTGACAATAAGTAGCAAATAACAACCAATCTCTTATTACTTTACAAATGAGATTATGGAATTTACTGCATTAAAAATACGAATACAAGTCAATACCTTCTCCAACAGAGAATTGTAGGTCAATTTAACATTTCCAGCATCTAAACTTGTGGCACGTTTATCCTCACAAACGACAGTTGCGAAATCTTCAAAAGTAGTGTCTTGCTAAAATTATAACAGAATTTTAAAGTGAGAATCAAAACTTAGTTGCTATGAATTTTTGGAATTTCAAAAATTTTACTTAGCACTCACCCTAATATCAAAACCCTTTTCTTTAAGGATCTCCTTAATGACTTTCTTTTCCTCCTGATACCGCGACTTGAGATCTTCAACGTAGAACTTGAAAAGATCTAAGGGACTGGAACCAGGTTGTCCCAGCATAATCGAATATCGAGGGTCAGCATTGATAAGGGAAAATAACTCAATCCAAAGAGACATCGAAGTTAATTTCCCGTGTTCATGGAGCTCGTCCAGTAATTTCTGAATCGATAATTTGAGATTAATTTCCTTAATCAATTGTTTACTTGAGTTATGAATGAAATTCTTATAGAGATTTAAGGTTAATTACAATGAAAGCATCACGGTTTTTCCTTTCTAAACGTCTTTTCCTCCTTTTTTCCAATTCCCGCTCCTCCTCTTCCTCCCTCTCCAGATCTTTTATGTGCTTTTCAAATACTATCAAGGCATCTTCCTTATCCATAGCTGTAAAAAATAAATAAGTCCAATCAAAACAATGCCGTCGAAGCTCAAGGGATAAATCACGTGCATGCCAATTAAAAGCTGAGACTTTTATTTGATTCCAGATAAAGAAATAACTGGCCACTAGATGATGTACGAAAAACTGAAGGTTCAAAACCGACCTAATAGTTCACGATCCTGGAAAAATGTGGAATTATCAAGTAACATTTGCTGAGCCTCTTGCCATGTGGTATGGTAAGTGATGGAGGTCATGCCTTCTAGGAGATCAGCCAATTTCTTCATATTTTTCTTCTTCGTATTCTTCGCCTCCTCCTTCTCCCTCTTCCCCAGTACCACAATTGCGTCTTCATAAATATCCCTTCGATCCGCATCCGAAACATTTTTCCAAACATCTAATGATCCGAACATTTCCTCACAACGGTAATATTTAATAGTGGAGTTCATCTTCTCATTATTTGTTAGCAGGAAAGCCTCCAACTCTTCCTTAGCCTTTTTAACCCTCTGCCTGGCTTCCTCCCGTTCTTCCTTCTGCCTCTGTACCTTGTAAGCATTAAAAGCCTGTTTCCTCTCATTATTCTTGTCAAAGACCCGAAAACGACCGTCACGGTTAATTAATTTGGAAGCCTGCTCCCAAGAAGTGGAACTATGGATGTTTTTCTCTCTGAGTAATTCTTTAAACACTTCCATGGCTTCTTTTTTATCTTTAACGAGTGGTACCGCTTTCTTCTTTTCCACTGGATCATCATCTTCTGATAAGTCCTCGTTATCACTGTCGGATTTCGAAGATATGTTCGAGCCTCTAGTATTTTCATCTGGAATCGAACTCATGCCTGTGCTATTTTGAGTCGAATCGTCCAAAATTGCCTCAATAGGTCTAAAGACTGGGGGAAGGCTATTAGAAAAAAATATTAATTCAATATTATAACTGAGTATATATGTTCTTTTTCTTTGGATCATTAAATAGTGCATCAGCAACCCGATCAACCGAATGTGATTTCAACTGAAATTTTATGTACGAGAGAAAATAAACCTTGGTCACTTACGAGGTCATTGGGACTGCGGGTTGGGTCATAAGAGTCGGAGCAACGGCAGCTAACGGAAGTTGCATGGGCGGTAAAACTGCGATAGGAGTCGGCATTTGAGTGGGGATGGCTGGAGCAGAGGTAACGGTGGGGGTGGAAACACTTTGAGCTTCGGAGGCTATTTTAGCCCGAATTTCCTCCAATTCCGGTGGGACTGTCCACCGACTTTCCTTTGTATTCACATTATGGTAATATGTTTTGCCCTGATCCGACGTAAATTCCTTCCAAGGGCATTGTGAAAGAAGTTTCTGCAATTCCATCCGCATCTTGAAATTAATTCACAGCAACCCCCTCACTTTATAAACTAATTCAATACTTAATAACTTTTTTCTAACCTCAGAGGGTGATTTTAGGTCATCAGGTTTTTCCCAAGAACTCTGTTTTGTTACTGCATTGTAGTAATATGATCGGCCATCAGGAGCCTTGTGTTCCGTCCAGTCCGACGAAGACGCGGTTCCCGTAGGACCAGCGGTCACTGTAGCTGCCACTGAAACAGGTATCCCCGGCATCATCCTTAAATTTTTAAAACACAATAACACTCAGAAATTAATATTTTAAAACATTCTTAATTCAATTCCCACATGCTAATAACACAATCCAAAACTTTGATAAATTTTTAATAGTAAATCGACTTACGGCGGCGCTGAAGTTGGAGGTGGTACATTCATCCCCATCCGAGACATACCCGGCAGCATATTCATAAAAGGAGGCATTCCAAAAGGAGGCATCCCTTGTTGTGGTGGAGCTCCTGGGGGTAACTGTCCGCCCGGCGGCGGGTAGTGAACAGGTAGACCCCCTGCTCCAAAAGGCATTTGATTACCAGGCATCATTTTGTCCACTCACTCAATCTCAGTTTTGAGGAAATCCCAAAAATCTCAATCCTCACTTAATTGTCATTTAAATATGACCCAACAAAAAATGCCTTTAAATAATCAACTTGAGATCTGAGTCTTCAACTCTTCAAAAACTCGGAACTTGAAATAATCCAAATGTCACTTTTTCTTGGGTCCTTCGGTGCAGTTAAGAAATCTCAACTCACGTCAAAGCAGTTTGAGTCTCCATATAAAAAAGTTAGCTGGGTCAAGTCACAGGGTCAGTGCAGGACTTGCTACATGCCATGCAATTTCAAGTCAAATTTTCTACAAAAACAAAATAAATTTTCTGTAAAAATGCGCCAATTTAGCCAACTACAAACTATCACAACAAAGCATTCCTCTACAAAACTAAAAATCGCTTGTGCTGTCTCCAACATCAACTCACATACCTTCAAAACATACTAGACAAAATCAGCAGCTAAATATTTTAGTCAAAATTCAAAACTATTCCATTCAAGTCTGAATAAATGAAATCTTCAATTATATTAAAATCAAAACAGCTAAATAACGCAGCTAACCCTCAGACATTTAAATTCTCCTCTTCCTGATGGCCCTCGTAATCTTTCATATACCTAGGAAATTAATACGAGTAATTAATGTTTTGTTAGCTACACATTATTCTCGAAACATTCTTTGACATGACAAACACACGCGCGCAAAGAGTGAAAATAATTTTACCGGTCCAAAATTTCCAATTTAGAGTCAACTCTTGAAACTCCGTAGTCATTCAAAATTTTGTGCAGATCCAATTTGACAAATTAAGTACAGGCACGTTGCTTGAATTCCCGTTAATTAACTATTACTTTCAAGTTTCAGAAAGACTGAAAGAAATGCCTAACTTTCAGGTGTTTCAGGCCAATTTGATTTTCCAAAGACTAAAAATCACAGAGGCTTTGGGACTTTCAATTTGAATTTTACCGGGCGTTTCTGCCGGCGAAGGAAATAAAGTTGATTGAGGAATTACTGTTTTTCCTACGACAGTGTTAGCTCGTGTTTAATTTCCAACGTCATTTCATGAGCGGAAATTTCAAAACTACCTACCTTTACAATACACAATTAAAATTAAAATAGGCAATACTTTGCAAAATCACATACCAACTCAAAACAAGTATATACTTAAAATTTTGAAATCATTGGCACAATTTATATTTGCCTCTAATTCGTTCATGGTTAGAAAATTTCCCAAGCGAAAGAATTTTGTGCACACGGCTAAATTTCCAGTGAATGGTTAAAGTTTCCTAAAATGATAAAAAAGCACAAATTTTACTGTAGACATATTTATGTCAACGAAATTTAGTCGTAAAACTTCCTAGAATGCCTTTTAATTCTCAATATAATAAGCTTTTACTGTAATGCTGTAAGTTGGGCCAAAATGTTTCATTAATAATTTCTCGAAAGAAAGTGAAATAAAAGTCATTCCCATTTTATCGTTATTGAAAATCAATGTATTGCACTGAATAACCTGATACCTTAATAAAGATACATTTAACAAAACAGAAGGTTAAAACAAAGTACGCGTGAACACAAAAAGAATTACTTGAGAGGAAACTAAAAACGATTGCCTCTTTACCTTTTTCTATTTTTCATACCTAATCAAAAGTTTGGATGCAGTAAAAAACACAAGTCTAGATTTCTGTATCCCAAATACCAAAACGAGCTTTCATAAAAACACCAAGTTTCCCCGAAATTTTATTTCCAGAATAATCAATATCTGAAATCCACAGAAATTCCCCTGAATTTAATGTGTTATTGCCCCAATTTTTGACTGTTTACGAACCTACTAGTAACATAGGTAGAAGAATCCGTAGCACTTAGTAAAGCAGAGCATGTATTTATACACTGTATTTTGAATCTGGAGGCCAGCCAGCTTGCAGAGAAGAGCCGAGTAACAAGATTTATGTATAGCTTGTAAATGAGCATGCAACTCCTGTAAAGCCACATCTGGAGATTAAAAACCCAACACGGAAAAAGTCCCAACCCAATCCACAGCACGTGCATAATTTACACCGGGACTGCAGGTTTTGGTAGAGACAGGGCAACTATGCTTAGCGCTTGCGTCAAGTCTAAAAATGAGTTGTCGATGGGACGAAAGGCCTTGCCTTTGCAAAGATCACGGGAGGGCGCATATTTCTCAGTCATTCCGGAGAAGGAGAGTGATCCGCCATAGTTAAAGTCTTATTGAAATTTCTGCAAAAATGTTGAGTACTTTGGGACGATCCTGTGCTGGAATTTTGAGGGCATCCAAGGCCTCCTTGGGTGCATCCGAATCCTCAAGACTCCTTGCATCCACCAGTCAACTTTCAAACAACAAGAAAAGTAAGTTCGTAATTATTTTGTACATTTTGATTGAAAAGCAAAAAATTATTAGCCGGATTCGAAGCCGACTTAGTATGTACTCGCATGTTTTTCAGCGTAATGGTCTCCATACTCAGGTTGAGGAACACACCTTCAAACTTTTATGTAATGTTTATCCGATTTTTTTTCTGTAATTTGCAGAACCTAGTTTTTTATTCTTACCGGCTTCATGTTCAAGGCTTTTTTTAGTCCATAAGAATTTTCAGACCTAAATAATGTCGCTTGAGCGGGTATGTGTTGAAATGGAACGCCCTGTATGTAATTTTTATGGAGCAACTTTTTATTTTAATTTGCAATTCCTCAATTTTTTGCAAACGATTCTTTAAATTTCGTAATTACTCTAGCAAGAGTTTTGAGGTGTTGCTAACGGGGTTTTGTGTTACTACGGGTGGGTCAAAGGTCACCTTAAAAGTTGTCCTATTTTCAGTTAGCGGTGGGTTTTATTGTTTTAATTCAACGTCTAAGCTAGCATTGTAATTTTGAAGGGGTTGATGGAAAGGATTTCAAAAATTCTGTTTGAAGACTTAAATGTTGAGGTAGATATTATTGTAACCATTTTGGTGCGAATAATTTAGTATGAAAGAGCCGGAGAGAGCATGAGCATTTAATAGGTTGGGGCATTATGTTGAACAGTGTTGTTTAAATGGAATATTTGTGTAATAAATATTCCATTGAAGTATAGCAGTGGTCTAATTATGAAGTACTTTAAAGAGCATGTAACTGTAACTCATAGAGAGGGCTGAGCCTAAGCCACATGACTTACTTGTTACTTGGCTATGGATCTTGTTATATAAGCAATGGCCAGAAGCCAAGGGAATGCAAGTACTTTTATGTGGATCCATAGTTTATTTTTAGATTCATATTTTCTTAGTGCATGGACTTTTAAGAGGTGGGAAACTGGAGATTTTTGAGTATTGGGAATTATGGATCCATGGATGTAATTTACCTTGGGAGTTAATTTTAATGTGTGATTTTTTTCTATTGTTGCAGTCGGACAAACAAATTTCGCTACTAAAGCTGCAGCTTCTCCAGTCGCCAAGGGAAGAATTACGGCTGTTATTGGTGCTGTTGTAGATGTGCAATTCGATGATGCCCTACCTTCAATCCTCAACGCTTTGGAAGTCTCAAACAGACAGCCGAGGCTCATCCTCGAAGTAGCCCAACATTTAGGTACGACCCAGCATCAAAATTAGAGAGCATGCAAGTTATTTAAGTATTTCAGTTCCAGAATTAATGATTTTTGGGTACTAATGGGATTTCAGGTGAAAATGTCGTGCGAACGATTGCCATGGACGGTACAGAGGGTTTGGTTCGAGGACAGGGTGTTAAGGATCTTGGCTCTCCTATTACTATCCCTGTGGGTCCAGAGACTTTGGGCAGAATTATGAATGTTATTGGTAATTTCCTCAACCAAAATGAATAATAGTAAAATTAAGTTGAAACATGGATTTAGCTGATTGTGGTATAATTTACCTGGGACTGAATTTAAAGTTGGATGTAATTAATTATTTTAGGTGAACCTATTGATGAGAGAGGTCCCATCACCACTGATAAATTCGCCCCTATTCACGCTGATGCTCCCGAATTCGTTGAGATGAGTGTAGAACAAGAAATTTTGGCCACCGGAATCAAGGTTGTAGATCTCTTGGCTCCTTACGCGAAGGGAGGAAAGATTGGTAAGACTTCAATTCAAATTGACTAAAGCAGTATTAATTGGAGTTAGAGTTTGTTTTGGATATAGTCAATAAATGAAAAATACTTTGATCCTTTAGGTCTGTTCGGTGGTGCTGGAGTAGGAAAAACTGTATTGATTATGGAACTTATTAATAACGTCGCTAAGGCTCACGGAGGTTACTCAGTCTTTGCTGGTGTAGGAGAACGAACTCGTGAAGGAAACGACTTGTACAATGAAATGATTGAAGGTGGTGTCATTTCTCTCAAGGACAAAACATCCAAGGTAAGCTATAATGGAATATTATAAGTTTTTAGAGAGGATTTTTATAATAATTATTCGTGATTAATAATAATTTTTAACTGGTTCTAGGTCGCACTTGTATATGGTCAAATGAACGAGCCCCCAGGTGCCCGTGCCCGTGTGGCTTTGACTGGTTTAACTGTCGCAGAATATTTCCGTGATCAAGAGGGTCAAGATGTGTTGCTTTTCATTGACAACATTTTCCGTTTCACTCAAGCTGGTTCTGAGGTATCTGCCTTGTTGGGTCGTATTCCATCTGCCGTAGGTTACCAACCTACCTTGGCTACTGACATGGGTTCTATGCAGGAAAGAATTACCACCACCAAGAAGGGATCTATCACTTCTGTCCAGGTCAATTTTTATGAAATTTGAATTCAGAGACAACAAACTCATGAAATATTTGCTAACATGTTTCACAATTTGGATTTTGTTATCACAGGCTATTTACGTGCCTGCTGACGATTTGACTGATCCTGCCCCTGCCACCACATTCGCTCACTTGGACGCCACCACTGTGTTGTCCCGAGCTATTGCTGAGTTGGGTATTTACCCTGCTGTGGATCCCTTGGATTCCACCTCCCGTATCATGGACCCTAACATCATTGGTGCGGATCACTACGCCACAGCTCGTTCTGTACAGAAGATCCTTCAAGATTACAAGTCATTGCAAGATATCATTGCCATTTTGGGTATGGATGAATTGTCTGAAGAAGATAAGTTGACCGTATCTCGAGCCAGGAAGATCCAACGTTTCCTCTCCCAACCTTTCCAAGTCGCAGAAGTCTTCACTGGTCATCAAGGCAAATTAGTTCCACTTGAAGAATCCATTCGGGTACGATCTCTGATATTATGATAGTCAACAGCTTCTAACCATGCCTTAATAATCAGTCGTTATGTGTTCCGGTTTTTATATCGAATTTTAATCCAAACTTTTTCTTGAAATTACAGGGCTTCAAGAAAATCTTAGCCGGTGAATTAGATCACTTACCCGAAATTGCATTTTACATGGTTGGACCCATCGAAGAAGTCGTTGCCAAGGCAGAGAGGCTTGCAGAGTCACAGCAGTAAATCTAACAAATGAAATAAATTGAAAAAGCTATTATAGGTAGTCCCAAAAAACACTGGATTGGTTGAGTCTGTGGAATTGATTCAATTGTTATAGTTCAGTCTATGTAATAAAAAAACCAGTTAATAAATGTTATTACTTAAAAAACATTATTTATCGGATTTATCCATGGGATGATATGACTTATTGACTTGTCGTGTTCGTCTACTCTTTAAAAAAACTCTGGTGAGCATTTTTGTTGATGTGTAATAATTTATTATTACTACTACTACTATATACTGTTCCAGCTATTAAATAGTAGAAGAAAAATTAAATCTTCCTTTTAGTACAATAATCTTTGCATTTCAATCCATTGTTCATAAGTTAACATAGAGGTGGTCACAAGTCACTTGGCTGTACATATATATACAACCCATTGTTATTTTTTTAAATGCACGCTGTGCATCGAATTTGTCTTGGCAAGAATATTTTTTGTGATTTATTTAGTAAGAGCTGCTTAAAAAATTATTATGTTGCATCCGCACAAGTTTTGTCAGAGAGCTTGACTCATCTCCTTTATTTACTTCGACTTTTTTTACCCAGACTCCCTGAGTCACATATCCGCCTGAACATCAAATAAAAAACCGAAATGATGCATCCATCAAAATTAACAGTACATGGATACCACATAATTAGTTCCCAGGACCATCTCATAATGATTTATCGATATTAAGTCAATGATTAGGCTACAACTGGCTAACAGTTGCAAATTATTAATGTTAGTCGTAATAATAATTACAGTAGTATATTATTGACACAAAATGTACGATCCAGAAGTCGATAAACAGTTTCTCCAGGATTTTGCGGAGGCAAAATGACGGATATAATAGAGACAGAAACAAGGTGCTATTTGTATTACAGTAAGAAGTTAGCATCTAAAGGATGAGCTCAAAATGAGCATCTCGAAGAGTTTCATTCTCGTTATTTCAATAGTGGCAATTTTTGCCACAACTCACGCCCGCAGATTGGAAACTGAGTATGTTGTTTCAGATCCAACGCAATTTGTTTCAAAACCAAATCACGGTAAACTTCGCCAGGCTGATTGTTCTTGTGGGCAGCAACAAAATGTAACTTTCTAAATTTCAAATATCCATATTTGAATAAACTTTTAAAAAATACCCCAACCAAGATAGTAAATAGTAATCAATTTCCTCAAAAAATATAATTTTTGGGAAAATATTTCCAAGTTAAACTTTTTTGGGATATCCACAATTTACAAAACTATGGTTTGCAGTTTTTTAAGGAAGCTCAAAAAAGGTCTGCTTTTGTTATCAAAAGTTTTTGCAAACCAACAAATTTTTATGTGAGGCCTGGCCTAGTCCCAGCTGTTAATAAAATAAGTAATAAAATTTGTTTAATTGAACAGACGAGAATAGTCGGAGGGACGGAAGCAGCTCTAGGAGAATTCCCATGGAGAGTTCGAATCTGTACCTTTTCCCCAGGAAAGCGGGGCTGCAGCTCCTGCGGTGCATCAATCATTGCGTCAAGATGGCTCTTGACAGCAGCTCATTGTTTTTTCTCAGTCGTTAAGGGCTCTTACACGGAAATCAACGCTGGAGGAATCTACGCTATTTCACCTAACATTCTCTACCCTCGTAGGGTCATTTCGTATGAGGGTGGAAACATGCAAAATGACATTGCCCTTATTGAGCTAAACAAAGATCTGAATTTTAACGACACAAATGTAAGAAAATATTTTGTAAAACCTTCCCACCTGTAAAAATGTAAGAATTACGTTAATATTTTTTTTCAATTTTCCAAAAGCTTCCACTCGGCCCAATCTGCCTTCCCTACGGGTTGGAAGGAACGGAAGTTATTCAGCAGGTGATAGCATCGGGTTGGGGTAAGACTGTGGGGGATAATGACACATCCCACGCTTTGAATTTGCAAAAGGTAACACTCGATGTGATTTCTAATGACGACTGTAGGAAAATAGATCCTCGAATTACAATGAACCAAGTCTGTACCAAAACCCGTGGAAAGAGTACTTGTCAGGTGAAATATTTCGTATAAAATTTTGTTCCACAAAAGTTTTATAGGATTTGGAAATATATGCTTGCAATTTTTAGGGTGACTCCGGTGGCAGTATTGATCTTCTGGCTGAAGATGGAGAGTCCTATCAAGCTCTGGGAGTTGTAAGCTACGGAGCATTGAAATGCGACAATAATGCTGTTTATACTCGGGTGTCTGAGTATATTTCATGGATTGAGAAAACGACACGTGTGTAAAAAAATACATGAACAATTTTTGCACAAAGTAACCATCAAATTTTTCAAACTGTCATTTTTATATTTCAGGTCAAACGTTCTGTAATCCAAATACATAATTAGTGGAACTTGAAGGGAAAAAAACACAATTATCATTTCACATTCAAAATTGTGGCGTCAATATTGTGTAGCATCCTGAAGTAAAAAACAATAATTTGGAACTTTATTTTAACTAGCACAATAAAGCTTAATTAATAAGTTTTATTTTCACATTACCCCATCAGATTCACCTACAGCGATATTGATCGCTTTATTCGCTATGTCAATCTTTCATCAATCCTCAAAAACCTCCTTCAAATTTCATCACATTTTTCAGCATATTTTCCCTCGAAAAAAAATTCCTAGCAAATGTTTCAATTTCTTAAAAATTGTCCCAAAAATTAGCACAAATTTTGTCAACGATTCTCTCTCAAACTTTCCCAACATTTTGTAAAAACAATTCTCTAAAAACAACAATATGTCCCCATTCGTCCCTATAACTTTAGGTAAAGTTTTGTTTGGGCTCGTGAAAAGTTTGAATGGAAAAATCAATATATTGAACGGCTCTCAATGAAATCATCATTGAAACACGAACTTGCCAATACAAATTATATCCTCATGAATAGTAAAAAAGGACTAGGGAAAGGCAAAACTTTAACCTTTACTATTTTTCCCATTGATTGGGAAGCACAAAGCAAAGCTCAGCATTAATTCTTTCCTTGCCCAATTCAAGGTCAAGCGTTATTTGACAAAATTCCAAATTTTTGCGTTAAAATTTAGCTCAAATTCTCATATTTTAAATTTTTTCACATACAAATTTTTCGGCAGGAAAATTTGTAAATGGGAAAATTTATGCATCAAATATTTTGAGCAGGTAAAGGAAAGGTTAGGCGTGGAAGTTTGGGGTGTAAACGGCTATTTTAAGAAGTGAGCTACAGGAGAGGAGCAAGCTGTGAGCCGTACATTGTGAGCACTTTGTCTGCATTCCGTAGCCTGTAGCTGTGTGAGTCAGCTGCTCTGGCGTATATAGACACAATAATAATAAAAGCACACTGCCTCTCTCATCCTTTCTTCTCAGAGTTGTATTTTTGTAACGGACACTCACAATGCCTAATTTTATTAGGCTGTCTGTGTAAAAAGGTTAACAAATTTAACAACATTTAAAGAGGTTTAGACTGTAACATTTTTAGAGTTAGGTTTACATTGAAAGCTGGAATTTTCTATCGATCAGATAATTATTGAGTAAAATAATATTTTAAGATTGTGTAGGTGGGAAAATGTATTTGTGTAAAACAATTCAAATATTGTAGAAATATTTACAAGATTTTTAAAAATTGGGACTTGACAGTAGACAAATCAAGGATCTCGTTGATTGAGTGTTTGTTTGGAAGGATCCATAGGAATTTAAAGCTATATTGTGAGAAAGCAATTAAAAATGTCTTTAAGAAGGTAAGCAAATGAAATATACTTGGCATAAATTTTGTTATTGCGAACTTGGGTTTATGTAAAGGAATTATCTTTCTGAAAGCGTACACTTTTGTTTAAATAATACTATTATTGGGAGATTTCAGGTAGTATTATTAAATAAACAAAAGTTTTGCAAATGTTTTGTTGGAATTTTCTAAGCTGAGTTTTCTCCACCCGAAATGTGTGTGTAAAAGTTTTGGAAAATTCTACCAAATTTTATGAAAATTTTTCTTAAAATCGTTCGCTCCACATTTACCTCAAATTCAAACTTCACCTGAGTTTTATCCCAAAGCGAAGACAATGTTACGTCAAACCTTGATTAATTTTCCATCAAAATTTTGTTATCAAAAACCCTAAGAAACTTTTTCTCCGAATCTACTTAAATTTTCCACTCACATAATAAGATGCGTCTAAAATTTGACTGAATATTTAGTTTAATTTAACAAAAATGTGTAGTTCAGAGATTTTTCAAAAGCTTCCCTAAATTTCCCAAAATTATACCCAAATGCACCAAAATTGCACCCGAATTTTACCACAGTTCCACAAGTTTTCCCCTTAATTTCCAAAACCTTACGCAATATTTACCAGAATTTCACTAAAATTCAACATCCCGCCAAACATTTACTTATAAGTTAACAAAAATCCTACGAACATACATTAAAATTTTACTCACACACTTCCAAAAGCGTGAATTCCATAGAGCTTATCCAATATTTACATCAAATTGTCTCTAGTCAAGTTCAAGGTTACGATAATCAATAACACGCATGCTGTTTTTTATTTGATTTTAGGAGCAGTGCAAAATTATTTTCCATGGGCAAAGCCCACACTCCTCTACATGTCATTATATGGCAAGCAAGAGAAGCTCAGTCCGCCCTACTAGCCGCAGCTAAGGCTCAAAAGACTTTATTCACCGACATCGCTGCTTGGGCCTCACAAGAAAATCGCGCTTTGAGTGATGTTTGTTCCTCTGTGTCCGAGATTATTAACCTCTACGCCACCGTTCAAATGCAAATTGCTCTTGCTTATGAATCCTTCCGGAAGGATATGATGCTCATTTTGGAAGGGGAGAAACGCTGTGATACCGCCCAGAGGAGATTAGAGGAAGCAGAGGAAAAACGAGTCAAATTGAGAAAACAAGTAAAAAATCTCATTCAATAATTTTGTACTCCACTGTATAAAATAAAATGACCCTCCTTTCACAATGTTTAAAAAATTATTTTTAGGTACTGAAAATCCAAAACAAAAATCTCAAGGAAGGAGAAAATCCAAAGAAAGTGGCAGATTATTGTGAAATGCAAACTCAATTGGCTGAGGCTGAGCGCACAGCTGATCGCTTTCACGTCGAAGGTAAACCTTTTAAAACGCTTCACTTCAAATTTCCCGCAAATTCCAAACTTATTTTTAAAAATTCGATTTCAAATTTTTTACAGCTTGCGATGTCAGTCGAGAGCAAGAAGCTGTAAAACTCGTGGTAGTTCGAAACGCCTTGACGAAATTGTCAGATTCTCATTTAACAATGTCAACTCAAGCGCGGATCATTTTCGAAGGAAACCAAGCACTGAGTCAGCAACTTCCTGAGCCCCCACCACCCGGTGACCCTCTCAGTTGTTTAAGATATGAGGGGCACGATAACACAAGGGCAGTAATTGAACGAGTAAAATCTCAGGTTCACGTCACCGCCCCCGTCAGTCGAAATTCACCTGTTCGCTCACCCATGAATTTACCTTCACCTCCTCATAGACCCACCGCGCCTCCAGGTAGCGCTCATAGGGATCATGATCCCCCACCACCTTACAATCCAAATTCAAGTTATTTTAGGTAAGTCCTTCAATATTCATGGCTTTTTATTATTTTTTGTAGAATTAAATTTGAACTGTTTTGGAATAAAAATAATTGAAGGACGATGGGACTAACATTTATAACACATTTAGCTAATTTCAAACTATAAATGTTGTCGTAGTGGCTTGTAATGTTAATTAGCACTAAATTGACGTCAGAAGTGTTGGGGAGTAGTATTCTTTTACATCATAATTTGTTGATTTCTCCATCATAAATTATAGAGAAATTGGTTATTCACATTTTGGGGTATTTGGGTGTTCAAATTTTTGGGATATTTGGGTGTTCAAATTTTGGGGTAATTGGGTGTTCAAATTTTGGGGAGATTATGGTTGCATAGTGGGGAAATTAGATGTTTTCATTTTCGGGAATACATATGGGTGTTTATAAGTTGGGAAAATTCGTTGTACGTATTTTGACAAATTCGTGAAAATATTTTGATAAAGTTGACTACAAATCTTTTGATAAAATCAAGTGTAAATATTTTAGCTAAATTGAACGACATTTTTTGTAGGATTAATTTGTGGACATGTTTTTTTTTTAAAACGTCTCTCAAATTTTATGAAAAACAATCGGAAAATTCCACAAATTTTCAAAAACTCAGTAAAATTGGCTGTAATTTTCATAGATGTTACAAAAATTTTGCATCAATTTTGTTGATGATTTGCCTAATTACTATTGAAATTGACAAAAACTGACAATTGAACTGACCATTTGATTTTGTATATTTTCCCTGAAGCCCGTAGCCGATTTATTCACAACCCTGACTGACCTTGCTTCCGCTCACTTAAATGCCAGTA
>JAQFXU010002653.1:0-19569 GCA_034693705.1 Spatulosminthurus flaviceps
TGGTGGTTGTTATTTCAGTTTGCTTTTAAGCAATTCGTGCATTAGACCACTTTGCTTCTCCAGCGACGATATATAGGATATGAAACAAAGTGAAAATAAGGTTTGGATTTCTTTTATACAAGAGAAAATAAGCTGGAGCATAACGAGAGTGAAAGGGGTTCATGCATGAGGAATCTACTACTGTGGCAGAGGAAATGGAGCTACAAAAGGATTTACACCCGGAAATTCCTCTTTTTCCTCCACATTACTGCCTCCCTATACCTTTGACTCTAGACAGTAACATTTTGAGGAGAGAAGATGAAATGAAATCGCCGACTCGTGATTAGGGGCCACGTAAAAGGAAATCAAAATGAAAACTCATGGTTTGGGATTGTTGTTCTTGTTGTTTTTGTTGTTGTGGGACGGGGAATGAAGGAGAATTTAGGCATTGCTCTTGTACTCATTGCAATCAGATTGGAAAGGAATGAGAGGATGGATCTATGGATGGAGAAAGGGATGTGTGCCAGGGAAAAGTCATGTTCCTGTCACGTAGTGACCACTTAAATTGACTTGTTCGCAATTGTACTAGCTTGTGTTTCCAACTCTAGATTGCTTGTTTTAATTTGCTTTTTAGTCTTCCTGAAAGGTATTAAAAGCATTTCCTCACACGATTCCGTCACCAGCAAACTACATTGCGATTACTCTGATTGTCATTTTGACTGTATTGGTTTCACAGTATTTACTCAAGAGTTTCCCTTTTAATTTATTGCTCGCACCTTGAGGCTTCATTTTGCAAAATAGACCAGAATCTCGTCAATGTTAGCTATTTATATTGGAATATATATAATGGCTCATGTATAGGTGTTACACGTAATGGAAAAGAGTTAAAGTTAGTGATAAAATAACACAGAGGTCGAAAATGTTAAATTACTTGAGCCAGCGACGCAGACAGTCTGTAATTACTTTTTCCCGCACTTTCTCCAGTTCTTTCTCCAGTACTTTCTCCAGTACTTTCTCCAATGCGTCATCCACTGCTTTATTGTTCCAGAAAATAATTCTTCGAGTTTCACTTCAGCACTTCCTTGCTTTATGATTAATGGAAATTGTCCCATGAAGAATGAATAAATAAGAATTATTTAAGAATAATTGACTCTTCCAATCTGAGGTACCCACACGCCTTAATGAATAAACAAACCTATGAATTCTACTCTGAAGAGATGTACAGCAAAGCTATATAGCTCGTCCTAGCCAATTACATGAAATTAGGGCAATGATACTCAAGTCTGAGTAAATATTGGGAAAGAATTATTGTTTCAGCTCCACGTTATTTCTAGTTATTACTTAAGTGCTATTTTGAATGCAAGCCTATATAGCATAACTTATAAACTACTACACACAAACGATTACTTAGAACGGATCCAGCCCTATATTTATAGCTAATATATAAAGGTAACCACTCAAGTGCATTCATTTGTCCTCGACGAGTATACATACATTGTAGTAGTAATTGATCCAGGGGAAAAGTGGAACAGAGTAAATAAATATGTTGGCAAGTAAACAGTCAGCAGTGGAAGGGAACAAATAGAGATTTGCCCAAAGGAAATGACAGCTTAATTCAAGAGAAAGAGAGAGAAGGGACAAGACGGGTGACCACATACTACCACATAGTTATACATATTTTCCGTGGATCCAAATGTGTTTGGAATAGGCGAGAGGAGCGGACCGTGTAAGTGGTAGTCAATGGTCAGAAGATGGGCTCCATAAAAAAACTACTAACATAGTATATATGTATTTGAATCGTAGGTGCTACAAGTATTTGCGTATGTGTGGACGTGTTGTAGAAAGAGGGAGAGTGAAGACATGAGAAAATAAAACATGGAACGTATATCTTTTAAAGTAGAAAGAATTTTTTTCCAATGGACAGAGGGCAGGAGAGAGAGAAAGAGAGAGAGATTCAGTGAAAGGGATAGACAAAGGAAGAAAAAGTAAAAGAGACAAAAGCTAAGGGAAAATGTATCCTTTAGTAGAGCTCCGATCCTGGGTCGACCACATGTCGCCCGTCGATTCTATCAAAGTTGACATATTGTTTCATTGCATAGCCATGCATGTGATGGCTATGAAACCTACCGGAGATTTAGACACGCAAAACCCCCACATTGACTATAATAGACGATTTAATGCACGTTCGCCCTAAGTAAATACAAATTTTATTGTATTATATGCATTACATTTTATAGACCCATTCCCCACTGCATTCTCACGCTTCTACATCATATATGTAGATTGACCCTTTTGCTTTTGTATACAGACATGTGTGTGAATTGCATTCAGAAAGTTTGTCTTGAAGAAAAGCTCTATAGTCTTAGCGTCAACCTCTACTGTCACCTTACGCATATACACATATACATATCTTTTTGTATGTACATACAATGTACACGAAATAAGAGAGGTGGAAATAAGGGAAACTATGGAGTGTTATCCTATCCTGCCAAACCTGCCTTTTAAGGAACAAAAACTACTACAAGTATAACACGATACAACTATAAAAGGATTCCCCTCCGTAATAGGAAAACTTGAGTAAAATGTTGACTGCTGACAGTTTTATGATGTTGCCCATATTAACCTTCCTCCTCTACAAACTAGTTTTGTTCCAGAGCCAAAGAAAATTCCCTCCTTGATTTTTGATTTCCACCATCTCTACGCAATTCAATAAAAGTGTTACAGAAGGTCGTCATATCTGTTTCCTAGACGCACCATGTCCTTGGAGAAATTCAAACTACTCCTACACATCTTCTTCCACTTCCTTCTATATAAGTTCAAATATGTACCTATGAATAGTTTTCCCCTTGCAAAGATATGTAGCGTAGTAGACGAGGAAGTGGAAACGGAGATAAGATTCTCCCTTGCATGAACGTACGGAATATGTAAGTAATGTGCTAGTTGGAAGCCCTGGTTTGATGCATCTCGATGTAATCTTCTATATTGGTCATAGGATTCGGAGGGACTCTCTCTCTCTCTCTCTCTCTCCAGGCAACTTTCTCTCCTATATGAGTTGACATGTACCACCTTAATGTGCTGATTCAAAGAAAGCTCCATGACGGCTTCAATTCTCTCAAGAATTCTACCATCATTTTGGACCGAACCGGATCATCCCATTCTTGGAAAGCTTTCCGAGAACTACGTTTTTCTTCTTACTAGGCCTGTGCATTGGAATAAGATATAAACATACCCTTAACCAATAACTCTCGCACTTTTTTTCCTTTTTCCCTACAACTCCAAAATGATAAAGTCATATCCGCCCACACCCCAATCTTCACAGTACTGGGAAAATTCCCGTCAAAATCTTTTGCCAAAGTGACCGGAAGGGAGAAATGGGTAATTAACTTGATTCCACCAGCTCAGAATTGCTCCCCTAAATCTTCTTATACAGCTTTTTCTTAGGAGTCTCAGCACATCATTTGATCTTCTTACATTTTCGTTAAATTTTCCATTACGGATAAAAAATTAAAATCTCAATCAATTTGGTTTATTGGTACAGCTTAAGTTAATTCCATGGTAAAAATTCCTGGGTACAAAAAAAGCACTTAATTCCCAATCAGATTCTTTTCAAATCCTTATGTTAGTTTAAATTTCGATGTTATTTATTATCGACTATTCGATAAATATTTAGATTAACAGTAAAAATCCTCAAAGTAGACAATGGTTCTCGGTAGTAATAAATTTAAATGGAAAGAAATGATGAAATGGCACTAACAATTCCTGGACCTCTGTATTTTCTCAGCTCTCTGGTGAGTGCTAAAATTTATTTCATTTTAATAATATACTAGGTAAATAGAAGGAGGTATACGATACACATCTACTGGAAAAGGTTCAATTCCTTGTGAGTTCTGTACTTTAAAATTTGAAGGATATTGCAAATGTTTTTTTAACAACTTGAAGCATTGAAAGTATTGACGCAATGTGATGTTTTACTATATATATAGCTATGTATGTAGGAACGTGTACGTTAGTACGGATGGGTTTTTATTATTATTGGAGTCCTTAGTTTATTTATTCTGGTCTCTAGTAAGAGAAGGAAGAATAGGAGAAAGGTATAAAACTCGATTAGATTCCTCCTTAGAGACAGAAGAAAGAGAGAGAGAGAGAGAGAGAGAGAGAGGTGGGAGAAAGAAAACTAAAGATATCATTGGTAAATTCCCATCACGAATTGTCTGAGAAGACAATTCTTTGAGAATAACCTATAGGAGGGGGCAGGGGTACATTTCAGGATTACACAAGTATTTTGATAAAAGAGAATTTTCTATAGAATTCCTCCATATATATTACCATTCTTACCTAATGATAACGTATAAGCTTGGAGGGCATGCCTTATAAGGTCCATGTATATAATATAAGCAATGAACCCTATAGAAAAGTCTTATAGAGCACGTATAATGTTATAAACATATATATAGGCAACTAAAAGTAAGTAAGTTATTTTACGGCAATTGCAAGTTTTGCAGACAAACGAAGATGCTTCAATTAGGAGCACTTTGCTTCTCAAGTGAGGAGTACCAAGTGGAGAAAAGAACTGGAGAGTAAGAGAGAGTGAGGAAGGAAATTTAAGACGCGTAAAAAACAACAGTAGTCGTAATGGGCTCACGTGTGCTCGTATCTTGATATACCAAAGTTTATGTTCAATTGAACTTTCTCTCTCTCCCTTCTCTGACCCCCCCAATCTAACCTTATAGACTTGGAAGTGTTAGCCATGGGAGAAGATAGGAATGGAGAAAGCATGGGAATGTCCGGGAGTTGGAGAAAGTACTAAACACTAGTTTTATTAGCCCAATTAATTTTCCACGTAATTGCAAGTGAGATCAAATTTTGTTACTCAACACCCTTTTCCCATCTCCTCAACCCTTCCTATATAGATTATTAGTTTATGTGACTTGTTTTTCCCAATGGAATTTGTAGGCTTGTTTACATTATCCTCTCCTCTTTTCTTCTACTCCAAATCAATGATTACTTTTCTTTCCACAAGGACTTTCTCCCACATTTTTACACATCAATCAAATTTTTTTGCTTTCTAGACTGGATTTTTTAAACCACACGGAGCACATTTGTCCAAAAAAAATTTGTTAGAGAAATCCTTAATTTTTTGTAACTTCCCATACCTAAAATTACCCATATGATTTTGTGTTACTTTTAGAGGAAATTCTTTTTAGTTTCCGCTTACAAGGGAGGGATGTGGAAGCGAAAAGAGAAAACTCACTTTAGTACCTCAAGGCCTTTGTATATTGTAGGGTTGTTGGAAGAAGGTGTGAGACTAGGCAGCTGTTTCTGACTCCCATAATTATCTTCCAAGGTGCTGGCGATACTCGGTGTGTATAGAAAAGGTCTTGGAAAGTATGAATCAAGTTACAACATGCATTTACCTTGTACATACATAGATACTATATATATATAAAGTTTTGGCTCCGACCACCTTTTCTACCCTGGCCTTTCATCATACTTGTGCTTGGGACTTATCCAATAAGGCTTTCATCATTGTTTGAAGGTGGGAAGAAGTTAAGCATACAGATCAACATGAATGTATTGGAGATGGTTCCCCAAGGTGTTAGGGATTTTGGACTGGATTTTCAGAATATATGTGCGAGAATATTGAAGCTCGCTTTAATAAATAAATGATAACTACTTGCATTTTCTATGGATTGGAATGTACCCAAAAAACTAGTGGTTTCCCTAAATGGTCTGACATGTAATTGGAATATTCAATGAAATGAATTATTATTTAAATTGGATGAGATCCCAGAATTTTTCAATAGATTTGGGACGATAGTGCTGGGGGAGGGAGGTTTATATAGATTTAAAGCCAAGGAAAGGGAAATTTGCTAAAGGTACTGGGGACAAAATATTCTTACTATATTAAGAAAGCAGCAATAAGCACTACGCAAACCCACCCATGACCCAATAATGTACACACGAATGGTTTCTAATTTGAGATACTCTCTCTCTCATCCTCCAATCTCTGTAGTTTCTTCCATTCAATAAATTTTTTATTGAAATTTCCTCCCCTTAGATATACCTATAGCTCTCCTCTGGTAAACGTTTTGCTTTTGTGGATAACTCCGTTTAAAATCTACAACATATAAATGTTGGAATTATTTTAACAGGGGGTGTTTTACTGGCTCCCAGCCGCTTCTTAAATTTTCCCTTAATCGAGCATACGAGCTTTATTTCTACAATGAGGAGTATGTATGACAATATAGCTCTTTAAATTAAATGTTGTACATGTTATTTTTTCTATATCTATAATTTCTTCAGCGCACTATTATTCTTTGGTTATAAAAGGCTAAAATCATGAATGTACAAGTGTGTACGTTTACAATTGTTATGGCTCAAGGGGAAATCCGAATGGCGCTTATTTTTCCCATCTTAAAAGAAAGGTCCAACTCTTGGCTATGAGTGGGGGTTCTTGGCTATGAGTAGATACGTTAAGGCCATAATTGAATGGTACGAGGAAATGGTCCCGACCATTCATGTAATGTATTTATGGAAGTGTGAGTGTGTATGGAAAGAGAGAGAGAGAGAAGTGGAAGTGAAGAGGAACGGCTGAGAAAAGCCGGAGAAAAACGAGTCAATTACTTGCGCCAATTTAGCCATGCACATGTCGTCACTTAAAGCAAGATATTGAATTCGATTGTATTTTATTGGAATGCCTCGTTGGCGTGACGGCGTGAGCCAAGAATGCCAATAGAGCTCTTAAACATTCCCTACGCACTTTTCCCCACTACATCTCTTCTCTTGCACATTACTATATCTATACAACAGCCAACATGAACATTAATAAGACCAAATGGACTGGTAGTCAACAACAACTTGAAGAGGATAGTCAAGGTAGGTAAGTTTCTACATGCTCAAGGTGCATATATGTATGTACTCTGCTACTCCTCCTATCGCAATAAAGTGTGCATGTAAATTTACCTTGTAGTATGCACGTGTTGGCGCTGTCAAGTAAAAGCTTTTTACCATAATGCCTTAAAGATTACCTTATTTCCTTCCCCTTTAACCCCTTTTACACTTAACCTTATCAGCTGTCCTAATCATCCGCTTCCGGCTTACTTCAACCTTTATTGTTGCTAACAAACGAACCAAAATACCTATTCCACTCGTGGCTTTGAAATGGACGAGAGTGTTGACGTTCACAATCGATTAACTCTACTTTTCCATAAATCTATCCACTTTCACTCGAAATATCATTCCATACGAAAGGAATAAGTACAATTTATATGCTTTAATATCCACATTGAATTACTGTGTGAGAATACAAAACTAGCAATTTGATGTTGAAAAAATAATAAAATGACATTTGACCAATCAAATGCTCAGAATTCATTGAGGATGATGGGGAAAAAAGGAATTTGATAAGGATACTAAGAATCACTCCAAGCACAACATTTTTCCCCATCTCATTTCCCCCAACAAGATTTTTTTCACTTGCTCTGTCTTTCTACATATGTATCTCTTCTCTACTCTACCCAACGGACTGAGTTGTTTCATGCTTTTTCCTAGGAGATACTATACATGTACTTGGTTATAGGGGTAACTCGCCAATGAAGGCAATGGAACTTTTTCGGGAAGAAAAGCACTGGCATTTAGCTTAACAATTTTCCCGAGTGAAAGTGAAGTCAAGTCAATTTATAAATGTTTCCCATAAGTACTTCTTTTCCAATGCTTATCATAACATTGGAGGAGTATGTAAGTTGCGTATAATACGCAATACCTAACTATTTAGCCCAGCAGCATATATGTAAGTTGCAGACACAGAACCTCACTTATTTCCCATTGAGGCAAATATACAAGCATATAGGCTTACATTCCATTGGTTATAGTAAAAGAGAGCCAAGCACAGGTGTAGTATTGGTACATGTACACATATATAAGTAGTAGAACGTTACATAGGTAAAGGTACTTGTTATTTATGGACAGCCTTTCCAAGTGAAAGATACTGGAAATTTTCTCAAAGCAAAATAACTATTTTTCCTTGCTAACCATGACTTTTCAAGCTTTAGTACACACAAGCACATGTCTTCACAGTTCACCATCGTTAATCTACTACTAGTCTAATGGGAACATTATTTGCACGGAAAAACATTCTGAAAGAGGGCCAGGAAAGACAAACCACTAGGTCTAAGCCCCGTCTGTATATTTGTAGGAAGCATAGTAGTAGTTGAAATTTAGGATGGTAAAAATTCAGTGAAAAATATTCTTTTTCCCTTTCACCCACAAAAAAACTACTACTATCCCAAGCTTTTCGAATGGAATGAAAAAAAAACCGAAGGATATAGTTAACAATATGGAAGAGATGTTTCCTGTCCCAACCAACGAACATAAAAGTTACAAAGGAAGGAGTAGGAAAAATGTATGTGTATAGTAGATATCTTGTGTGGTAGTACTGTAGGAAGAAAAAAAGATAAAATAATTTCAAGGAAAGCTTAATAAGAAGCAAAGAGTTATGTGGAGTGTGTAGAGCAAGAAAAAGAGAAATCTGATGGGGAATTTCGGAACAGGTCATTACTTCATATGGTTGGATACTAGTGATAGCAACTATTTTGCATTTTATGAACTTCCTTCATAGCACACCCACATATGTTAACTCTCTCTCTCTCTCTCTTACTTTTAAGAAGATACTTAAAACCACTTGCAACCTCTCTCCCTTTCCCTATGAGAAAGTCAAACTTTTCCCTGGAAAAACAGCCTCCCTCTAGTCTTGCTACTCAGTCAGAGCGAGCAAGCAGGCAACACTATAGCTACATGTAAAGGGGATAGCTCTACAGTATAGTTCATTGGCAAGGGAATCCAACCAGGTTTGGTAATATCATTCCTATTGTTGTGTACGTATAGTAACTTTTAGTGCATAAAGATTTCAGAATTTATCAGGACTTGGAGAGTAGTAAGTTTTTCTTATGTACTATGTATCCATAATGTATATATGTGTGTCTATAATAATTGTAATATATACAGTCCGAATACCATTCATTGCATCTCTCGAAATATTTCATACATTCACATATATTGTAATATGGAGAAAGGAAAAGCGTCAGTCCTCGCCACAGTTATAAATCTGCACACTCAAATTACTCATGGATAGTAAGGCCTTTGGGCTGACAAGATTTCATGTTATCTTCTTCCCTAGAAATTCAATTTATTACTTACTACCATTTAGACTTGAGTTAAATTAAACCTTATCCTTACTAACACAATTAAGGAAAAGGAACTTCCTCTCTGAGTCATATATTCATACAAGTAAATATATTAATACTTGGATATATAAATTCTTGTAATTTTATGCACACGAGTACAATCAACATACAAATTTACTCCTGCATTCGTAATACAAAGTTTTTATAGCTCCAGTGCTTCTTTCCTCAACTTTCTCCCAAATGTAAGTACATAATATGATGAAGGAAACGGGTGCAAGGAGAAATTATAATCAATGTTGAATTGCAAAAAGTTAATCCTGTGCATTTGATTACCATAGAGCTATTATTAACTTCAAGCTATGTAACTTCTCTTGGCTTTTTTCTTGTTTTAAATTTGATAGAAACAAAGGAGATTGTATGTAGTCTGGGAGAAAATATATGTGCTTGGATATGTTTCACCCGGAAGCGAATTATATTTTGTTTCATAATAATACATATATCTCACAGCATATTTGTTTTACATATTGTTGAGGAAAAGGGAGGGTGTAACAAAAGAAAAGAGAAAATTGAAATTTGCTCCTGACAACAACTTTTTGGCCAGGGATGTAGACACACGCGACCAAATAAACACACATACATGTACAACTTACACATAGATCGTCACAATAATATAGTAAGCCAAGTGTGAGTCAACGTAAAACGATGAATAAAAAATCTAGTTGGCTTATTGTTGGCTCTATAAAAGGAAATAATATAAGATAGGACAGATGCGTTAAGGAATGGATGAAAGGAAAAAAGGCTGTAGAAAATAACAATTTTGTTGAAAGATCATAAACAAAAAAGTTAGCCAACTTTTGGCATGTTGTAAAAAAAAAGAAAGAGAGAGAGACGGCGCTATACACTATGGGGAGAATGAAGAAAGAGGAGTCGAAGGATGGGGTCGACATGATGGAGAAAAGTTGCAATATATGTGTCACTTGTATTCAGCATCTCAGTCAATGTCAAGTTATCTCTTTATTCAAAATAAATGCATACATATTGTTGTAAATTGAGACATAGAAACGTCTTAAGCGGATATCCTCTCATACAGTTGTAAATATAACGAGAGAAAAAGCTCATAAAAGTAAAAGTGTGCGCTTCAATAAATTCATAATGGTTTGGCATAGGGAGAGGGAGGGGAGGTGTATTTCTGAGCTACATGTGTCTCTTTGCTGGGCTGTTGAATGTTCATATGCCAATCTGGGGTTTCAATATATGTACGTGAATGGAGTGTGAAAGGGTGGAGATTGGAAGAGCACATATTTTTTTTTTGAATTTACAATGATGAATAGTTAGTACGATACTTTTTATTATTTTACTTGCCATATTCATATAAAGTCATTCATATGGGAGAATTCAGATTGGTACTAAAACTCCCACTTATATTATCAAACATACATGTATATTTATGTATGCATGGAAAAAATTCATACGTTCCACGCTCTGGTGGTAAATCCAAAATGAAATAACTTTTTTTAAATACTTTTTTGACAAAAAAAAATATAAAATCGATAAAAATTTCCGTTTCACTCAACTCTCTCCCCTTTCACTGTTTTATTGTCTTGTTAGTTTCCCTTACTTTATACTTTATATTGTCAATTTTACAGTTTACGTCCACATGTCTTTTTTTTGTCTCCTGCTCCGTGTACTCTTGTATGTATTGTAAATATATAGAAAAATGAATCTGAGCCAAAAAATTTCCCATGAGATTTACAAGGATACCAGCTTGGGTAATATTATTTATTATGCAAAATCTGATTTCCTCTTGACTTGTTCCACATTATCTTGTAAACGACTATAGAGATAGATTGCTTCTGCAATAATCTATGTGTACGGATATTTTTGGCAAGTGAGGCATATAAACTCCATATTGTAGACGTAAATTAATTTTTTATGAGCCCATCCGTTTAGTTTAAAGGGCTTACATGGAAATTTTTCTTCAACGTATTCAATATGCTCTACATATGTTTTTCGAAGCATTCGCTTATAAATGTTCAGGAGAAAATTTGTATATATCAGGCAAGATAGATTCCATCTCTACAGGAACAAAGAAAAATATTCTTAGGAATTGCAAGCTATGGAAAAATTATTGACATATAATTCAAGCCAACAACCTTCCAGCACAATGACACTGTTACATGGCTATATATTTTGAAATATTATCTATTCTTTTTCATATTCAGTTATTATAGATTTTTTGCTGACAATGTTTTTTTAACCTTTAGTCGCTTTGTAGGAATTTCATGTAGAGCATGTGTACAATGCAGTGGTAAGCTAAAAAGGTGAATGTCATGATAAATGATTTTATGAAGGGAATAAAAAAATGCGTTGGTTGGTTGGAGTTTGTGTGTGGGAGTTTATTTTTCTCTAATGTTTATGAAACTGCATTATCTTATGAAATTAGTACATGATTATGTGCTTCCTGGCAGAGAGAAAACAATTGAAGAGATTAGTAACATCCCGTTAGTTTTCTATATAGAGAAATTTATTAGTGTTCACAGTGTGTTAACATTTTTGTTGGTGAGATTTTGTGAATTGCCATAATAAAATCCCGGTTTCTACAATAGGACATGAAACTTTCCAGGCTTATTGCTATTTTCATAGCTATTTCAAGTAAGACCAAAATTATGAGACTGTGCTTGTAAATGTTTACTTATCTTTGTGTTAGAACTTACTTATTTTTAGTTTGTAGGGACTGCCACAGTGCTAGCTGACCCAAGCCACTTAATCGTAGACGTCAAAAACAAGAAGTAAATCTTGTAAAGGCATTTTAATTTTACGTTTTATTATCAACTTGAACTTTTAGGCCATGCTTTTGCTGGTGATGAGGCTGTTGGAGATGATGATCATTGGACTTCGACGTACTACAGTGCACTCAAGAGTAAGTTTCTAATTATTTTTAATTGGATTTGGAAGCTTTAATTTGTAGTGTGTTCTTATGTTTTACACCAGTGAGACATGAAGATCCGCTAAGTGTTCCCAAGACCTACAGAAAAGCGAAAAAGAAGGGATGGGTTTTGGATAAAAGTTTAAAACCAGATGAAGCTTACGATTGTCGAAATGGAGGCCTTTTCTTAGGTGTTCGTGTAATTGAGAATTCATTGCACCCGGGAGTGGCCTTGTTGTATGATATAAGAGGGGAGTTTACGGGTGCTCAGCAGCTGGTACATTTAGAAAATTTTCTGTTCAAATATAGTAAATAAATGGTTGTGACCAATATAAAATAATTCTTGAAGTTGGACGATTGAATCTGATCTCTTCAGTTGAATCCCGTTGAATTAAATGATGATGATATTTTGAGGTTTTCCAAAGAACCTGCGTACCAAAAAGCAAAAATATTAGTGCAAGGAAAATTATGCGACTATTATCAACTGTCATTCTACACCAAAGATCCGTGTAAGTTTCTCTTAAAAATCTATGTGCATATCTGAGCTCTTGGTGTATAAAATACAATTAATGTGAACAAATTTTGGAATTTTTCTTAGCAAATATTTGTGATCCTGATTTTTTACCTGACGAATACGGAACGGGAACTATTACTGGGATTTATACTCAAAAAGGGCTCACGTATAGAGAAAAACATTTAAAAATGGTACCCTTTCAATTGGATGCAGCAGAAAAAGAGGATGAAGATTGGACAAGACTGGGTTGTTATCATGGAATGGGTACATTTTTTCCTCTTCGTACGAATAAAGGGGGATTTCCAGGTGTAACTTAATTACTCTATATACAATTTCCCAGGCTACGTAAGTGGCTTTTATCTAGAAGCATGGAATGAGACGAATTGTGAAAGAGGATTTCCTATTGTTGGCTTATATTTTTTTCATTCCATTTAAGTAAGGACATTTTATTCACTTGGTTTCTAAAGGGTTATGACAACAACAAAAAACTTACAAGCGGATATCAATGCTCTTTCCCGCTATTTTATACAAATATTCGCATGTCATCCAATATACTTGAAATAAAACTACACTAAGATCTCCCTGCATTGTTTCAGCACATGTTGGCTTACATGATCCTGAAATTGACCAATTGGTTGGTATAGCTATAATCACATTGCTTGATTTTGGTGAAACTTGGAAGGTCAGTGATTCTTTGCATGTTGTACAGGCGTTAGTTGTAAAGATTTTTGTAAAATTTCATTTTATTCAAATTGCAGAATGTAACACAAGGTCCAGATTGTCTCAACGATCATGCAATCCTGGGTTTTTTCTTTTATGCCATTGACAGTCCGGAGGATCTAACTTGTGACTGATTCTGGTGACGATTCTTAAGCAACCAATGAGAACGTAGTATTGCGTCTATTTATTTTCTCATTTTATTTTAACGTCCTGCAAATGAAAATTCCATAGACAATTATTTTTTGCCAATAATTTTTCCAATTGCTTCAAATAAACGACACAACACGATAAATTCCACAGCTTCTGCATTTTAGGAGTCACATTCAAAAACATTTTCATATGTACCTCAAACCATAAATTACAAATTGCTTGCAATTGCACTAAAACTGGTTAATCTCATTTAATTATATGTGATTTATGTACATATTTGAGTGTTCAATATTTACATAAGCACATCATAATATATGCATAGAGTATGTATTGAATATTTAATAATAAACATGTGCAAAGCTTTCACAAAATAATGTATATGTATACTTACAAGTTAATGAGGTAACCAAAGTAGAGAGTATGTACATCGTGCGTGCTTACATATATAAGAACAGAGGAAAAAAGTTTTAGTGTCGTCTCGCAAGTTTTAATCTTGTAATTTTTAAAATAATTCAACACACTGAGACTCCATAGAGTGGAAGGAATGAGGGAGGAAAATCATAACAAGAAAAAATTTGTAATCTGAAAAGCTTTAGGAAAATGAAAGGCTTAAAAACTTTTTATCTGTCTGCATAAAAAAAGTACAAACTAAACCAACTCCATCAAGTTAAAACTCTAACGTTGACTTTTTAGACAAGAAATTGAAACTTGATAGGAGGAGAATAGTAACATCTATCAAGTGTAATATATACAATCTATATACACGTACGCTATATGCCTTCTGGTAAAAAAAAGTATACATCATGAGAATATCATATAGTTCCTGCAACATTGAGACAGATCCCATGAACCCATTCATGCTACAGTACCTTCACTAATGAAGGTAACAGGTACGAAAAGCCAGGCTGGTGAAAAAAAAGTAACATCTCCCATAATTATTTACTTCATCGTGAAATAAAAAAACAAGTTTCATGCATATAATTTGAATGGATGGTTATTTTTAATGGAGCCGTGAGTAAGAGAGAGAGTAAAGCTAAGAAAAAAGCCTGAGTGGAAAGATATTCTTAGGAAAAAATTTTTTAGGGTGCTTAGTAGTGGGCCGCCTGAACGGAACTGAATTGATTGCGAGCGAGCAAAAATTGGTTTTTATTTCCGTAACTCTTCCTGTGACTTTTCATAATCACTTTTCTTCTTGTTCGTCCCTTCCTTGGCAAACTATTCATTGGAAACTTTTAATGGGCTTCTGTTCTATTGATTTGTTAAAGCTTATTCACTTCCATTAACTTTTGTCCCCACAACAAAAGCCCCAACTAAAATCTTTCCCTCTCAAGAACAAAATTCTGAGCAGTCCTGAGAAAGGAGAGAAAGAAGAAGAAGACTGTATTTAAATCAAGCTTCTCATCCTTTATATATAGCAAGCCCTCTAAGTTTACGCAGAAATTCATTGAGTAAGTACTTTGCTGAGGAACCAACCCCTCTCACTAGTCTCACTGTATCTCTATACGTACACCTCTCCTCCTCCCATTTCCCATCGTATAAAAGTCCGTTTTTGCTTCTATTACCCTTAAAGGATTTAATACACACCTTATACCATAAATATAGTAAGATACGCAACTTTCATCCCTCCCTACTTTCTCATTCTCTTAGCCATTAATTTCCTAATAATTCCATCCTGATGAGAATGGGTAATAGACTTTGGCTTTCTCACAAAGCCAACAATATTCCAAGCCTTGCATATCTTTCAATCTAAATAAGAATTTCAATACTACCACTGTACCCTAAACGTACTACTTTATATTAGCCATCCTTTACATATGTATACGCATCAGACCAAAAGTTGTAGCAATTTCAACGACTTATTTCACAAATCACAAAACCTACCAATTCACAACACAACTCACTTGCACATTTTACTTATTCCTATACATTTACTATACTTCTCTTCCTGGTCAGTGAAAAAAGCAACTTGGGAATCTATCCCTATACCACTTCATTGGTATATAATATATTTTAATAAATACATGCGTTAAAAACCCAGCCTTTCTCAATTCAGGAATGGTCGCTGAGCGTCGTAAATTTTATACAGAATTTGTATGCAAAGATATTTTTGGCTTCATTTCACTTCTCCCTTTCATACTTTCTTAATGTTCCTCTATACATATATGTATTCAGGCACTCAAGTAGGAATTTATGGCGAGTTGTATAGTTCCCTTAGCCCATGCGTTCAAGTTGAACAAATTTCGGAAGCAATAATAAAATTAGAAAAAGAAGTTTTTTTTTCTTTCAAGCAAAATTTGCATTTTATATACAACATCAACCATTCGAATTCATCTCAATTCATGTGATCACTGTGGCGTTCACGTTGAGACGATAAAAGCTCATTTACCTTATTATTTATCCTATTGAATTATCAACACCTTGTGAATAAGATTATTTCAGAGTAATAATCCACTCATTTTTTCCTTTTCCACATTGTACGAGTCTGGAAATTTTAGCTTATTTTTATTTGAGTAATTATAGCACTTTTTCTAGAACTTGTTATTTCTGAGAAATTACTGAGAATTGATTTATCAATGTGTACGAGACTTTAAGAAATATTTACTCTGGATTGATGCTCAATATTTAATGGTGCACTACTTTCAAATATAAGTACATTTTCCTGCAATGAAAGGATTGGATGGGTGGAAAAATAACTTAATTTATTCATATGCTGCAGAAGAGTATGAATTTTATTGACAGTAAAATTGGGTTGAAAAAGTATAGAATTTATGCACAGTTCATACAGTTGGGATGCTGAAGGGTAGATTTGAAAAATATTTCAAAGAAATTGTGGTTATGTATTTACATAAAAGACCTGCCCTGAAAGGTCGAGTTTTTTTTAAAAAGAAATTGTGAAAGAAACATTTTATTGGGAGAGGGGCCTCAAAACGAAGGGAAATAACTAGAGGATATGATGTGGTTAAAGTTGCTTGATACGCAAAGTACATAGAAAATATTTGAATATGTGCATATTATTTACTCATGTATTTACTCACATCGTTTTTTCTTCTTCAGTACTACATCGTACACGCAATGAGTAGGTTTGGCAAGAAAAGAAAGTGTTTCCTAAGTCAAATTCCTTCAAAGCCAGAAGAGTGAGTTGATGGAAAAGAAGGGTACACATGACTTTAGGTTCATTGTGGTTTGATTGAAAGCTGGAGGAAAAGGGTTAGATTTTTTCGGGTATAAATACCGAGTCGTGACCATGACGCTGGTAAAGGACTGAGAGTATACAGAGCCCAATAAGTAAGTAAAAAGCCAGTAAGTAGAATACAAATCATGGGAGGAAGGACGTCCTGACATTATTTATGATTTCATCCGAGGGAACATCAAAGTTACTTAACTTGGAAGGAGTTTCACTATAATATTAGAGGTCGATATCTATTCAATTCCCTGTCCGAAAAACCACCACTAATGTCCGCTTTTGGATGGAGCAGGATTTTTAGCCCGTCCTATAGAAAAATATTGAGGTACATGAAGAAGTAGCAGAGCCTTGGCAATACCCGCATGTGACGTGAAGTTGTTACTGTGTGTTTATGTACTTGTACTTACGTACATAGCACTCGAACATATTTTCAAAGTTTCAGTATGAGTGCACATTCTAATAATAAAAGACTGATCAATCATTTGAGCTCTTAGGGAAATACGACAAGTAAAGCGGATTACGGGAGGACATATGCGCTCATATGAAGTCTTTAATCTCTCTCTCTCTCTCTCTTTCCCTTACATACGACAATGAGATGCTCAGACATCAACCGCATATTTAGTTGTCCAAAAATTCGGCTCCAGTGATTGTCCAAAATATTGTCAAATAAATCAGAGGGCAACTTATGTACCAAAGCTCAAAAGGTATAGTACTTAAAACATACTCGGTATTTTCTATCATTGGTTATGTACGTATATAAATATTCACGCTGGAAATGATGGGAAAAAGCCTTGTAGGAATTTAAATTTAAAATAAAATATTTGTACAATATATAATATTGCCTGCGGTTAGTCACTATTGATACTTTCCGAACCAATGGTTTTAAATGTACAGGTATAGATATGCACATGTGCGTGGGTCCTGGGAGGATGTGCCCGATTCTTTCTAAAATCCAATTTCCTTGCGAATCTCACTAACTTCCTGTTTTACATATACTTCGATCGGAAGCATTCAGATGAGATATCTGTCCCACTCTTTCATCAGATTGTCAATAATATGGACTTTTATTCCTGCCTAGACTTGCATCCTATACACTGCTTATAGATCGAGTCTTATACTGTATTATTTTCGAATACTTGGGTTCTTGTTGAAGTAAGAAAATATCAATGAAAATGTCTTCTTCTTGGGTAGACAATTTAAATGGGATATGGTGTGTAATAAAATATTGATAGGGAATGTAAACCTTGGGAAATCCTATAATATTGCTAGTTCTATTGGTTTTTTTCCTTATCAGAGACATTCCTACTTTAATTGCTTCTGCAAGGACTTATATTTACAAGACAGAATTAGTGAAGTAATAAGTACATATAAAGACGTAAGTATGTAGACCCTGTCAGAATATAAAAGTTCTAGGTATGTAATCCACAGAAATGCTAGGGTTAATTAGTTGGAATTACGAACAGGTACTCTAATAGAGCTGGTAGAATTGACTTGCTGTCCTTTAATGATTGTCATGCAACCTTGTTATTTATCGTAAGCTTATTAAAGAAGGTAATAAAGAGGGAATTGTGAGAGCAGGTGACAATTATTAATAATTTTTCTAATGACTGATTTCGACAGTGACGCCATAGCGCTTGCTGGTTTGGCATCGCTAATTATACAGGTGAAGGTAAAAATCCCAATGTTGGGTTACACCAGCAATTAAGCTAACATCATATAAATGCATCAATTTCACACCTCTTGTCAAATGAACAAGGTAATGGAGAATGTTGTATGGACTGACATTTTCATAAAAATGTGCTTTATACCTGAATTTTCGAGGCGTTTGTCATGTAATGTAATCAGGAAATCTTATCCGAGTTTTGGACTTGTCAAGTAAGGTATGAACGTATGCTGAATATTTATCAAAGTTTAGACAAGTTGTCCGTAAAAGTTTTTGTCAGGTCTCAAATTAGTTTCAGTACAAATTAGGGAGGAAAGTCGGTGGGAGTAAAAATCATGAATCTTGCTCAACTTTAATTGCTTTTGCGTGTTCAAGATTCCTTTGTAATTGGCATAATGTGCGTGAGAAACTTACTTAGTCATAGAAGCATAAACGTATATGCTTGATATTTTTTAGCAAGATTAAAATATTATTGGGCAGTTAATTATTAGCATTGATTATTTCTGAAATGTGCGTCAATACTTCGTAAGCATGTATGTACAATGAAGTAGCATTTTATCATTTTCCTGTGCTGTGGTAAACTTTGAGTAAACAGGGGGGTTATTCTCGAAAGACTTGCGATCGTAAGTTCTGAGTTACGATTTTTGTAATGTTTAATTGCATTTAGTTACGATACATCGTAACTTTTGTTCGAGAACATCCCCCCAGGGGTAAATTTTTAAGATGGTTTGAGAACGTGAACAGGTTAAGGAGAAAGTAATGGGAAGGTACAGCAAGTAGGAATTATCTTAGAGAAAGTCATGTACACATAACTGTAGGACATATGTACGAATGTATGGAAGGAATACTAAAATGCCGTCTTAATGTTCCTTTCTTGAGTGCAGGAGATTCGTAAAATTAATCAACAGCCAAGTAATCAGGTAAAGTAACGAACTAACAATAATTAAACGCTTTCCTTAACAAGTTTTCTGAGTTGGGTGTCGGTTCCCGATGGTGTTTTCAAATGAAGTTATCAAGCGGATTATAGCATTTTTCCTCGACGAGCTCAGGTGCCTGGTTTCTCTCAGTCCTTCGCACAGCATGCAAGAAGGTGATATTTATGGTTTGGTAAAATAATGTGGCAGAGTTTTCCGTCGTCGGCTAAGGGGGCGTCCAGATATTATGTCAGCACCGAGGGGGGGGGAGGGGGTACAAAGACTGTTGATTTTTGATGACAAGGGGAGGGTGGGGGTTGACAAACTGATGACGTTA
>JAQFXU010002654.1:0-19567 GCA_034693705.1 Spatulosminthurus flaviceps
TCCTCTTTTTCTTATGACGTGCCTTGCTATGGCTGACTTTTGGTATTCTCTTCTTCGAACATTATCCTTGTGCTCTGATAATCTTAAATCTAATTCTCTGTATGTTTCTCCAATATAAATGGAATCACATGTTTTGCAAGGAACAATGTGAACCCCAGCCGGTTCATGCTTATCTTTATCTTTTTAATCCGGACAAAAGGTGTTGAATTTTTATTCCAGGGGTGAAGGTCGGTCGCCATTTGAAATTATTATTTAATTATTTAATTATTATGAGAATAATTATTGCCTTTAAAGTTAGTATTTGACAAAAGTTATCATTAAGGCAAGTCACTTGAGGTTGGAAATGGATAAATCCTTTCCAATCTCTTGTCAATGCTTTTTATCCGCGGTCCAATTGAGCTATTCACGGATTCAGGGTTGAGGCTGAGACCGTAGAACGCTTGATCCACTTTCGAGTCCATTCTATTTGATTCCCTATTCGATTAATTCGATAAAATAATAACGATAATATAATTATTCGATTAATTTCTATTCGATTAAAATTAATTTATTTATGCATTTAATGAGTAGATCTTTCACTTGGAACATGAAAGCGTTGCTCTCAAATTCCATGTAAATTTTTTTGAGGTCAGGTATGAAAACTAAGGGGATTTTGCTTTATCGTCGTAACTCCCAAGTACTAAAATTACCACGCTTTATTTTAATTTTTCTGGTGAGTTTGAAATCCTGACGCATCGGCATCATATATAGTTCGCTATAACCATTAGTTCTTCAGTCTTCATGTAACTAACCCGTTCATCGAGCGGGAAACCCCGCCTGTAACAAATAATTGTTGAATTTATCCATTAGAGGGATTTTAGTAGTAGATAAAATCTTGTTCTATAACGTTTTATAAAGTCAATACATTTATAAATGGACAATAACAATGTAGTTTTACATGTTCTTGAATCCTCGTGATTTCGCACTTAACCAATTATACAGAGCTGTACTTACTCTTGGGTCATTTAGATACATAGGGAAAAATGTTCTATATTTGAGTGCCTCTGTCAGCATATAAAGTCTGGAGGCTTGTAAAAATTGACTTGACTCTGCTTAAAAACTGTTCCTGCTAATACTCTGTGCCTAGTGCCTGCAGTTTATTACCCGTAATGTAATTACACGTACATATGTACTTCATTGCATTGAAGAAATGAGATGGTTACGGAAATGTATTGAAAGGAGGTGGCTAAAGATAGGGGGAAGTGAAGACACTTTATTTTCGTAATAGTTCCATAATTCTAGAAATAATACCCTGTTAAGGATACTTTATACATAGGCCAACCCTTATATGTAGGTAAAAACTAATAAGATTTTGCTAACTCCATTGATGGGTTTGAGTAAGAGCTTCTTGATCCTCTAGGAAAAAAATACCGGGTAAAGAAAGATAAAATAGAAATCTTGTCTGAGGCAAAATGACAAATATTGTTGTGAGCGTATACTATATATTACATAGCTACAAGGAGAGAAAATAATAGGTGAGCTACCGGGAGCAGACAAGAGAAAAGTTCCTTATAAAAATCAAGGATGGATTTTTGGATATAGACACAGGAAGGAAGCTCTAGTGTTTAAGAAAATGTTATACAGATACGAACTAACTAAGCCTCCATTTAGTTCTACCTCACTACTATTACTACTACTACAGAGTATTCCATTACATTTATTTTCGAGCATAGCGGACCACCTCGTGCATGAGAGGCAGGACCTTGCGACGTTGCGACCGACCGTCTTATACACTACACTACCACGTTAATATGATCCGGTTGAAAACAAGCCGGTTTCACAGCTAGGAGCGAAAGGAAGACGAAAATAACTCGACCAGCAGGAGAGTAAAAAGAAGACCAAGCTTTTCCTCCACATTTCTCTTATGTTTCCCATGAAAACGTCTCTTTCAGTCTTCTGGTAAATCCCATAATCATAATACGATGAGTTATGCCGTGCCACGCCATGGGTCCATGGGTCTATTCATAAACGGCGTGAAAGCTAAAACATGTGTGAATATGAATAATTCCTCACGAATTTTCATATATATCATTTCTTATTTTCCAGCTCTCTTTAAAACTCAAGTTGATGTTACATTTTTACAAATACCAGCTTACCACTCTTCCAAGGATCATTCCACATCCAAGTTTATGTACATACACTAAACATATACAGCCCAGCTACGTTCATAGCAATGTACTCCCATGAGTACATACGTGTGCGTCCATAGTTATAACATTCCTTAAAGTAAACATGTATGTATTTGCATAGGACTTGGAAATAGCAAATGAAAATTCAAATGTGTGGTGCTATTTGTCCTTAAAGAAGTAGGGAGATTAGTCTTGTCGGCGAACTACCATTCCAACAATATGCATTGAAGTTTTAATGTTAAACAAAGCTCCCTTTTCCTACATTCTCTCTTAATGTGACAAAAAAGCATTTTTCTTTTCTTTTTTTACTTGTAGTAAATATAGTGGAAAAATTACAGTAGTGATAAGAATACTCGGAGAACTTTTCAAAAATGGCAAGGACTTTTAAGGGAAATGGTGTCAATATAGGAAATTATTAGTGGTTGAGGACGAAGCAGTAGTGTAGTTTGTAGATGAAAACGAATCTTGGAGTTGTACATGTTACAAGGACATTATTTTGTAGATACATAAAAAGGATGGAAAGTCATAACAAATGACTCAGCCATCTTTCAACACAGTTGTAAGGAAGAGGAAGAGAGAACGAGAGAGAGAGAGAGAAGAGAGAGAGAGTAAAAGAAATTGGCCAGTGTGGATTTGTCGGTGTTCAAAGAGACAGATGGGACCATTTGTCTAAATGGACTTTCGAACAAGCCTTAATCTTATGACATTCTCACTCAATTCGTCTCTAAATAAAATATATCTTGATGTTTTTAACGTCATTTTTAGAACCCTTTTATTTCCTTGTCTTTCCTTACTTGCGTGATAAAAAAAGCTCTTTGGTCCAATCCACTTCCTTCCTGTCGTTTATACATGATAGGAGCAAATTTATAGCTAAATTCTCCTTCAAGGAGATTGTTATAGGAGGAGATTCCAAAAGATATATTATTCTGCAATATTCCATTCATTATCCTACAGAGGGTCCATTGGTCCATTCATTCACGAATGCTCATGGGTGCTACTTGGTGAGATGATTATAGACCTATATAGATATGGTGGAAATGAAAAGAATAGCAATTATCGTGAATTAAATAATACTCGATTCTACAGTTGTCTTGCTTTTTATTCACTCAAAATCAGTTCATTATTAAATTAGATTTCAGGTAAACATTATTATGATAATTATTGCATACATACTCAATTAAACTAATCTCTGGCCGAAGGAAAATGTTATTTAAATATGTAGTAGTACATATCACGCTCAAGATTAGATAATACAATAATAATTATTATACATACATTGTACAAGAAAAAGCTCCAGAGACGCACGATGAGGGGAGTAGCAGTATAGTAGAGACATTAGAGGAGCAGTAATAATTGTACCGTGACAATTTCTCTACACGCATAATAACTTCTCCATTCAATTTACATTAGAATTGGATGATGCTCCAGTGAAGTAACAGCGGCGGAGTGGTAACGTTGGTAGCTACATGTAAGCCAGTGTATAAATTCTCTATACAGATAATTACTTATTAATAATTACACTCTAATGTAATAATTTTCTTCCGTCAACTCACTTTAACTATTCAGAGACCGCGCAGTTCTCATGACTGACTCATGATATTCAAGAATGTATTACACTCATATATGAGTCACACGTAACGTACTTACACAGCTTTGAATTGAGTACCCCTCACTCCAGAGGTTATTTGTCAATTAAATGTTGCCAGGATTTTTCTATGAAAAGTCATCTCAGTACTTGACATTTAAACGGGAGATAGTAGTAGCAGTTTTTTATTATTATATATTTTTACGGCATGTGTCTGTTGGGATGACCCCAGAAATAGGGGCACGTAATTATTACATTTTTAATTTCCGGAAAGCATCCCATCCCCGTCCAACCTTTGTTTACGGTGGGTTGCATTTATTTGATGAGAAACTACTGTATACTGTGGGACATCCAAAGGGCCGTACTTTATGCAATGTCAACAGTTACAAAGACAACAACATCATTCAAAGGAGTACATAGTGTGTATAGCATGTGCCAGCGTGTATATATAATTATATGTAACTTACAATGGTAGGTGTAGTACTAGCGTACATGCCTGTTGACAAGTTATTCTAGTAGAATGAACGTTACTCTCAAAACTCCGCTTGTACATAATTATTTGAATAATAACAGTCCATTGAATTTCACGTCACATTCACTCTATAACAAGTAGTTATATGTATAGGGGAGCCACGATACAACAATTACATCTAAGAAAAAAATGTAAAGGCAAAAAAGCCAAAACGTATATAGTACGATAATACAAGACCCTCTCAGTGATTTACAATATTAAAAGAATATGTCAATTTCTCCCCGCACTACTAATACTATTTTTTTAGCTCCTCTATCCTCAAGTCTTTGTCAATATTACAGCAATAGTGTCAAACGTCGTGGTTGGAACACCTTTAGTGAAGAAAAATATCTTCCATGCTCTTTCTCTTACTCTCCATCCGCATATATAGTAACTCTAATACTAAAATGTCCTTCGCTATCATAAAAGCCTAAAGGTTGTCTTATGATTAGTGATTACAAGTGATTTAAAATTAACAAAAATGTCCTTGTACTATTTCAAAGTGCTTGCGTTATATGAGTAATATTAATTATTATTATATTATTCTTCTTCTTACTAAAACAACAACAAAAATCCTTTCTCCGTCCCATCATAAACTCTACAACCATATAATTTATTATGGATGAAGTCCACAGGGGGGGAAGCATCAAGATACCAAGACAAGTGAACAAGGACAAATATTTTCTTAGGCAAAAGAAAAAAAACGAGGGATGGGGAACACAACCTACGGGAAAATAACAAAGGCAGTAAAAGGTGATGTATTTCGCTTTCAACATGTTCGATCCAATAAAAACTTCGACTTCTAACAAGACTTTTTACCGCAAGGACACAAGCACACAGACACACACACATACATGTATCTACATATCAACCCAGCACATTATTTTTATTAGACACAAATAGACTCCTCCTGCATGTGATGAACTCACCGTGCAGTTTTATAGACATAATTAATACTCTCTAGCAGAGACACATGCAATGTCAATGTATCCACATACGTATGTACGTATACACAAATAGTATAAACTATAGACCCTTATACAATTACATCTACAGATTGAGTGCATTAAAGTGTAGTTCCTCTGAAAACGCATGTATAAAATATTACGTTATTCCCAGGACTGATAAAAGTCTCTCACACGGCATTAAATACCAGTTGTTTCTCTAGCAACAAGTAAGTATACACCAGTAACTACACTCAACATGTAATAAAACTCTTTATATCTTTAATTTCTCAACTATGTCAGAATTATTTCAGTACTCATCATATGTAATAATATAGAATACAGCGTTGGGTACATGTATGTGTACTATAGCACATCATATACAGAAGAGGCTATGATTATTTTTTGTTAAAAACTACTTCTACTATAGTAGAATACAGGAAGGAACAAAATAAGTAGGAGATTCCAGAGCAATGGACTACGTGTGATATTACACTTGTAAAACGTAGTGCTATTGTGTGGTCGGAAGATGTTCCCAATCGATTTACTTCCCTCATCGTCTATACAAACTACTTCTATACAGTTGAAGTTATACAGGCTTTAATTCCAATACACACTTTTTGTCAATTCAATGGAAGTGGAGACCACAAAAACATGTAGGCGTCATGGTGGTATACATGAGTGGATTTTAGTTATATAGTTAGCTAGATAGATACTAAAAGCACACATTTTTTTACCAGGTACGGGATTTGAATGATTGTTAAGAGCTGAAGCAGAAAATACTAGGATTATTACTAGAATATAGGAGAAAATTCCGTATGTGAGTATATAGATACATATATAATAATAATTAATTTACCTACATGTTTTGTTGTACATTTCAGCTGTTTATATATTTACATAATACGCGCAGTATATATATGTAATGCAGCCTTCCCATATGTATCATAAATTAGTTGTTTTTTTGTTGAAAAAAACAGGTAACATTGTGCAACATGTGTAACGAATGCTAGGGAGTTTTTGTTTCAACTTTTGGACTAGTACATAGTACACACTGTAAATAGCTGGTTCAAGTCGAATAGCCATTTCGTTATGAAACAAATGCTAAAACCAAAACCCAAGATATATAAAAAAGTTTTGGCCCGGTGAAGTTGGTTGGCTTTTATTTCCGATGGTTTCTTTCAGTTCAGCTCCGGTTCTTCTTTCTTTCTTTCTTACTTCTTTTTTTCTTTCACTGCTCCATATAGTTTAGGGGAGATTAACATTTACTTGGTTGCCGCTATCTCCGATTTAGCATCAAATGGAGTCCGCACGAAGTACGTGGTGAGAGTTCCCTTACCCTTTACATACGTTGGACCTCTGCATTCACACTCGTAACCCGACTCCATTAGCAATTTAGCAGTATCTTCTGTCACCTGAGAAATTTACCGGAAAAAAACTTCTTTCAATCCTTGACACATAGGGGAGAGAAAGGAATAGTGGAAAAAAATCCTTCAGCCTTTCTTATGGATTGTGCTTTCTCTACCCTTACGACTACACTCCAATCACTAACATTTCCTTTCACAAGTATTACCTATTTAGTTTTACATGTATGTACGTAAAAAAACGATGAAAAAAATACTTGGTGGTTAATTTCCTTGGAAATTCTAAGTTGGAATTAATTTTAACAGAACAAGGTCGGAGAAAGAATGGAAAAAGGGGGGAAATACTTGTGTGGTTGTAGAAGATAAAACTAACGGGAATATTATTGTGGGTATTCTTTGTCATTGTAGAGGGAGTAGACACGATAATTCTACGGGGAAAAAAGAGTTTACACAAAGTCTTGTTTTTTTCTCAAGTAAAAGGTGCTCAGTAGAAATGCCTATAATTCTCTCTCTCTCTGAAATAATAAAAAAAACCACTAAGAAAAGCTTTATTCTCAGCTCCTCTCCTTATCCTTAGAAAAAACTCCAGCGAGAAGCACACACTTGACTTCCTTTCTTGTCCACAGGCTTTTAATTGTTAGCATTGGCGAATCCTTAATGCCTTTAGTGTCCCAGAAAATTAGAGCATTTGGGTGTATATAAATATACAGTGGGTGAGGTATATAAAGCCTGAGTTTTTCTTACAAAAATATCACTGGAATATATTGAGCATTTTCTTTTGTAAGACTTATATACTTGCCTAAATTGTTCCTGTATACTTAGTAAAGTTTACGCTCCCCACTAGAAATCAGTTGGCTTTATTACACATCATGCACTGATACACTCTGTAGGGACTGTATTGTATCAAAGAAGCATTCAAGATCGATTTCTTCAAGCGTGGCTACTTCTAAAGCTTTGGTAGGTAGGAAGTATTAATTTACAGTCAGAAAATACTTTCCTATACTTTCGTGGAATCACCATTGAAAGAAAATCATTCAGACGTACTAATCTCGTTAATAGCTATAAAAATATACACAGATAATTATTTTACTGGTATAAAGATTAATGAGCCTTGAATGCTTGATAATTTTCGGATATTATCAATTATTATAACCGCGTAAACCTCTACTATCACCCAATATATCCATTTAGTCATGTTTTTACAGAATTTTGTGCAATTTTCAGAACTCTTCAATTCAATATAGGTAAGCTATTCAAAATTTTAGCAGCTTCAAAAAATATAGATTTTATAAAAAATGCGGTGCGGTGTTTTTGTAGGGGTAATTTCTTGGCCAGGATAAAACCTGAAAGGTATTAACATTCCATTGAAATTAATAGACACAAAAATCAGATAAAAGTAATCTCAAAGGAGACTATTTTTAAATCTTAAATTAAACAACAGATCATACCTTTTTTGTAGGCGCCTTTTAATTACAAATTATATTAGTAGTTAACCGGGGGGGTTGCGAGCCCTGCTTATTCTGCGCTAATTGATGATTTTTTTTATTAATTTTTCAGCAAGAGGGTTTATTGTATTTTGAAAAATGCCTAATTGATTAAAACATTTGAACAAGTTTCTAATTCATTCCAAAATCTAAATTCTTAACGCCCTCCCGTAATGAATTTACACTAATATCGATGTACTGTTTTGATGAAATTATTTTAGATGTTAAATTGACGTTTATTTTAATTTTAATTAACCTATATATATAGATGCAGTACTTCATGATCTGAGCTTTTTAGGCTAAATCATTCAGCTTTGTAATCAGAAAAAAATCCCATGGTTGACTAGCGAACTTGAATTTTTAGGGCGGCTTCAGCACCCTTTTATAATACCCTTGACCTATATACCCGTCGTCCCTCCTCACGATTACGCAAAACATATTGATCCGATTTCGTTCCAAATTTTTTTGAACATTACTCAGGCATGTGTCCTTTACTGGCTGAATGAAATCGTGAATAATTAAATCAAAAAAGAAAAATCAAAACATTTTTTCACCAAAACTACTGATTCCAATGATACTTTTTGTACACAATACCAATAACATTTTTCGAAAGTGGTGTTTGAAATCGGTTGCATATTTTTTGATAACGAATTTTTTTTAATCTGAATATCTTCAAACCCCTTTGATGGTATTTCATTTCAAATATTCAGGCCAGCCACTTAACACAAACCCAGTCCCAATTTGCATAAATACTGAAACAAAATGTTATAGGTGGGAAGAAGCGTAGCGCGAATTTTAAAATGACCTCCCATTTTTATCTACCCGTGTACGAGAATCCAACAATAAGTTTTGCTGCATTAATTAAGTAAATGCATATAATTTAATTTACAAATATTGTTAATTACTACATTTATCACCTTTTATAAGACGTTTCTGCAATTTTGATTGGAATTTCTAATAAAATTATCCTGAGATTTTTTAAAATCAATTTGTTCTACACCTTTGTGGGTTACATATATTTAGCATTAATTGGGAACTAAAATGCCCCTATATAAGTAAACCTGCATTAACTTAATAATTAATTGTGGGAAAACAGCACTGGATTTGAATGCTCATAACTGGAGTCTGAGTGCAAAAGCACGATCCTCCTCCAGTTCCAATTTTCCCCTCAACCGTACCCTAGTTGCCCTTGTATGTTTATGTCAGTAGTTTCGTAATTCTTTATTATTGTTTCATTTAGTGAAAAACCAATATTTTTTATTTGTAAAAATAAATAATTTTTATAGACGTCAAAATTTGGTTTTTAAACCATATTCAAGTGAGCGAATTTTAAAAAAATTCCTCATTGTAATTGATTTTTGATGGGTTCTCGATTTCAACTTGAAAAAATCATGGAAAAATCATATTTTTCTTACAGTTTATCAACTTGACTGGGCTCGATATTTTTCCTATTAAAAATTCAGCACCACCTTCTGAAATGAATTGAGAAGTAAAATAGTTCAAGTTATATAGAAGTTCACCTGAATTCGATTCATAGCTCCACAGCTGTCCATCCTTGAAGCTACATTCACCGTATTTCCCCAAATGTCATACTGTGGTTTCTGAGCTCCAATCACTCCAGCTACTACAGGTCCATGATTGATACCTTGAAAATAAAAAATAGATAAAAAATCAAACGTTTTGATTAATCAGAATATTTTTTAAAAGAAGAAGTGGTGATTATGAGGTGCCATTTGCCAAATTCGTCTTGATTTAGTTGGAGAAGAGGTGTGAGGGTGTGGTACTATAAAAAGGGGAAAAAATCCCGCATCCGATGATACCAAGACATTAGTTGTGTTCATTGAGACGCTCAAACTGTTCTTCATGCTGACTTGCAAAATGTTGGTAACATATGCACATGACATTTTCATGTATTGTAAGAAATACCTACCTCGACAATTTAAAGCACTCCATAAATCCATTAATAATCATTAACACGTTCAGCCAGTGTCTCCCTACACAGTTAAGATGTAACACTAGCAGAGACTCTGCCATGACTGTTACCTCCTTCCTATCTGATTTAATACATTAGGTTTTCATTCCGTTCCGCAAAGCTTCCTTTCTAGAATGAGAACTAATGAGGAGGACGGCCGAGTGTGTCTGTCTGTGTGCATAGGAAAATGAAAACGAAACGGTATGGAAAGTTTGGAAAGGCGTATGCCAGTGCCTGCCTATCGATCAAAGACAGCTTCAACTCACGTGCCTCTCTTCCTACGTTATCCTGTATCTTTTATATACATATCCATATAAATTTAACAGCAACGTAATAAAATATAAGACCGCCACCAAAAACCCTAAGAATCTCCACGCATTTCTCTGTTTGGAAAATTCATCCCTGTATAATTCACATGATGAAACATTGAACAGGGAGAGTCTCATTTCCACACATATTCACACACACATACACACACACACATACTGTCACCCACACAGAGTAAGTACACATCTGTACAACACCCTGTCCAATATGTCAGTCAGAGAGAGAAAAGTTGTGTACGTACTTGAAAGTGTACAAAATTTCTATATCTATGGACTAGATAGCTCCGCAAAAGAGTAGTACAGTACTTTTCCTGGAAGCTTCTTCTTCTTCTCTTTGAACAAGATAAAGAAAGCAAGGGACGGACGATATTGAAGAAGGGCGAGAAGAAAAACGTACGCATTAAGGTAGGAAATCAAGCTGTCATACTGCACTAGATTCAGCGTCAGTTAGCATCTCCACGGAAGATTCATCTCTCGTAAGTCGCCCTGTTCATTCCAATTTCATTCCTGTAGAGACACTTCATCATCAGACACTCAGTCACGATGACGACGGCTCTACGTCCAAGCACACACCTAACTTCAGACAGATTTTCACATTTCATTCGCACATACAACTTTATACACAAGCACAAACACACAGTCATGCTCCACTTAAGTACACCAATGATTTTTTTGACACGATCCCCCAAAAACCTCATATGCAAACTTATACCTACACTTGTACACTACATAAATGCTCTCTCTTATTCTCTCTCTCCCTACGTCTTATTACCACACAGCATAAATAAGAATGTATTTGTCTTTGCCTATCTTAATCTCCTCATAAAAAGTCAATGGCTACATACATTAATACATGGCATTAGCATGGAGAGCATTTCAATGATGAAAAATCGACGTGTCAAACCTTTCAAACCAGTCACAATCCTACATTCACACATTTCATACATGCCACTTCACATCATTTTTCCCAACCCAAAAATTCATATTGAACTCCAAATATACATATTAGTAGTGCCCAATCATTTTCATACACAAGTCTAATCCATCAGAATATTAACTCTTCTCTGGGCTCTGTAGTAGTACTCGTTCCAACATCTATACATACATAGTATACATCAGAATACATCTAAATACACTTAAATAATGCATACATATGTAGCCTTAACCTACATCCCACAGGGTTTACAATTTACAAGTACGCCCATTAGACTATACATATAAACTCTTCATCCCTATAGAATTTCTATTACCTAAGTAAGACCTATATTACATGCCAGGGCATTACGGAACAAAATTCAAACTACTCTACATACATATTCGAGCATGTTACAAATTCATGATTCCATGGGATTTCCGTGAAAGCACTTATAAATGACATAGGAGTAAATTGCAACATGGGAAGCATTTCACTAATTGATAGCCAACTTTCAAAGACAAAATCGATAGAACTAACAAAAATAACTAAAGTAAAAGTACATAATGCTTGACTTTCTGACACTTCCCTTCTTCTCACAAAAAAGTAGATATTCCTCGAGCAGGACTACTACTACAAGCTTACATAATTTTCCTATGTAAACCCTATAAAAACCTATAAAACCTACAAAAACCCAATTCGCATACCTTTTTTTATTTAAAAAAATAAGCATTCTCTATTTGTGACACGCCTTTAGACACCCTTCCAATTACAAAATGTCAAAAATAAATACTCCATGGAATTACATAGAGAGGACAATTAGGAATAAAGTATTACATCCTGAGAGTACAAATGTTCGGAATCCCTCTGTGTGGCAACAAAAAATAGTACAACAAAAATAATTACCAGAGCTTTTAGCTTGTGTCTGTCTGGTTAAAGCCTCTAAATTTACTACACTCTCAAAATGTATTACAGGTATGGGTAAAATGACAGAAGTCTGCTTTTTCACTCACAGCTCTTGAGACTTTACTATATATTTACATGTATTAGAGAGTATTTGTGTGTATAGAGGAAATCCATGTAAATTCTCCACGTAATTTGTAGGGTACGTTTTTTTGTAAAGAATTCCAATCTTTCAGGACTTGTTGAAATTTGCAAGCTTTTCCTTCCACCTTTGATATATACTCCAGGATTATTTGTTGACTACTGATTGTGTTCTTCTTGGTGGGTAGAACAGTTCTGATAATTCATGGGAGTTAAGAGAGAGAGAGAAAGAGAGAGAAAAGAAAGAAGCGAAAACAGATGTTATTATTCCTTAACTTTGCTACTGACAAGAAAATAAAGTAACGCCAATGATCACACAATGAACTAACAATCTAAATGCAGCTTGTCGAGAGAGCATAATGGAAATAAAAGGAAGACAAATGAAACTTCCTCTAAAATCAACAAGAATCTCCAAACAACATTGTTATCTTTGGCCGGCCTGAAAAATACAATGAAAAGTAACCAAATAAAACTTTTACCCCCATCTTTCACCTATCTATGGTCCTATAAGAAAAAACGACACACGGTAGGAAAAAGTAAAAAAAACTTGTTCTCTTTCATCCAATCTAATAAATTGAAAGGTGTACAAATGTACACAGAATCCCTTTAATTTCCAACATGTTACGCAAGCACTTTTACTAGAAGAGCAGAAATGAGTTTTAATTCCTTTTCCCATCGTCTTTTACCCCCACAAATAAATTTAATGAACTGTACACTTCTTCCAAATTCCCATTAGAATGCCAAAATAAACTTCAATTGGTTTTTTGCTCGAATAAGAAGAAGAACAAAAAGAAACTAATCCTTGAGAAAATAACTTTCTGGAGTTCCCTTACAATCTAGATCCTATATATTATCCTTCCGAACCATAGACTTTCAAATCAAATTAATTCCTCTTCTATAATGTATAAGAAAAATTCCCTAATTTTCCCATTTCAAAAATTCCCTATTCTTCCAGCTTAAATTGTCAGAGTGGAAAATTAAATAATATTTCTTTACAAAAAAAGTGTGTTCTTCAAATCCCACGAAATAAAAATCAATAAATAATTAACTTGCTCTAAAGGCCCAAAAATAGTTCTAATAAAAATAAGTAACTTCATTTAATATAAAAAAACAAAGGCAATGTACGAGTAGTACGAGCCATTTATTCCCTACAGTCATTTCCAACGACATCCCATACTTTAGCCAGCTTATACATAAACAATTATTATTGAAATTCCTCAGCCAAAGTTAAAGCGTCGTCCAATAGCAACAAATGTATTTCCAACTATTCCCAAATTATTTCCCATATGTAATTCAACAACGTGGAGGAGGTAGAAACAAGGGGGAGTTGAAAGGAAGTACGTTGTTGTACGTAATAAAACCTAAAGGAAATATAGTGGCTGAGAGTAGTAACCTCCGAGGTAAACCCTTAGCATCACAAATCAACCGGCGAGTCAACATTCAATAGTTTCTGCAAATATCCAATTCGTTTGAGAGGGAATGTTTCATGGGAGGGATTAATTGATTACTAAGTGTACCTTAAAATAAACACTTTGTTGATATTTATCAGCGAGTACAACTCTCTCTCTCACTCTCCTACTACTACAACAACCATCAGGCCAACGAGACTAGGTAGTAGCAACTGTGTCAATAGTAATTACTCCCCGAAAATACATCTTGTTTCATGAACATTGGGGAGATCATTAGAAAAGTACAGATACAAAATAAATTTCCTTAAGACTTTTTCTAAGTAAGAGAGAGAGAGGCACTGGCATAGAGAGAGAGAGCAGATAGGAATAGATGAAGTTCGATAGGATGGATACAAATCTAGTACGACCAAAGGTTAACACCACAATTTAGGAAACCTTTTACGTCCTTTTTTTCCTTTTTCAATGCTAAAAATAGTTGCTCAGTCAAAAAAATATATATAAGAGAAGAAAATCTTTCGAAGCAATAAGATTCAAAGTAAAGGGAATTTCCCTGCATCCATGGACGAATATAGTTTTTCGTACATAGTAGGTATACCTTATACAACTGGCATATGAGCTACATGTTGAGGGATGCGTAGGAGAGGAACATCATGATGCTCTTAGCCTCCTCACTCTCTGTAGTATCATCCTCTCTGGAGTCTAATAACACACTCTCATTCTATGATATCTTACTCATGTAGCTCTCACAATATGTACGTTTACACTTGATGTGCTAAAGTACACACGCACACTTTCCATTTCTTTCTCTACCCCATACATAGCTCTCCTACTTTTAATGTGCAAATAACAAGGAACATTTTAACACTCACTGAGACTCCAATGAAAGGCAGTGTGTGTGGATGTGTTCATTTTTATACACTCTGAGAAAAATGCTCGAGTAGTTTTTGAAAGAGCATGGAATTTTTTATATAGGTAGAGGCCCTTTAGATGTGAAGGAAAACTTTGGAAAAATAAAGACACGCCAGAGATCCTATCCTACGGAGTGGGAATAAATGGTATAAAATTCTGAAAAAATCAACTACCATTGCATTTGAGTTGAAAGACCAATAATGTTGAAAACAGATTTATGTTTGGTTTTTACTGGGACGACTGTAAGTTTGTCAAAACAAAAATAATTTTTTTACATGTATTAAAAGTATGTTTAAGGATGATTGGAAAAGGGAAAGTTTCCATAAATAGAAATCAAACTGTTAAAATATGTATTAAAAGAAAAGTGAGATGAGGAGTTACAGTGTGTTTTTTCAACTTTACTTTTCCACCCTTGGAACTCTTAAAGTTATATTGAACTATTTTCGTCATGTAGTCACTGATTAAGTTATATCCTTGCTAAAAGAAATGATTAATGTTCTTACACAACTCGCCTAAATCATTCAAAAGTTGTCCTTCGCATTGTAGATCAAGTTCATCCCCTATTATGAAACTTTGTGGTTAACTTTCGCTTATAATAGTAGGTAATCCTTTACCGAGAGAGAGAGAGAGAAGAACCTTGGAGTGAAAAAACGTGAAAGAAACCAAAATGTCACAACTTTTTCGGGCAAAGGTTCAAAAAAAAATTCATGGAATCAAGATTTCCTCTGTGTTTAGTTATACATGAAGTTGAGGACGCTGGAATCGTATTTTTCCTTATAAAATTTCTATACAATCACATTTACTTGAAAATCTTGGTAGTTTGTAAAGGCAAATATATATAGAGAGGTTGAAGGAAAGAGTTTTACCCTTTATGATCAACTTTTTCGACATATTTTGTAGGGTTGCCAGATTTTTGAATTATTCCACATTATTCTTGAGTTCCACTTTGTCTGATTTTCACAAAAAGGTGGAAGTTTGGAATTTTAGTAAAAATTGAGATTTTGAATATAGGATAGTTTCGAACCTTTTTTTTGAAAAATCAGTAAATTAAAGAGCATATTTTTGTAAAACACTATCCGTCCATGTACAATGTTTTCTACCTACCATTAGGCAGAATATCCATTTCTGTAACATGGAGTAAATGGAGGAACATCTTTAATGGAGAGATAAAGCCTAAACACCACATACAGTGCATGTTTTTAAAAACGGATTAAAAATTTTCCGACAAGCAAAATCGATTTTTGCGGAAAATCCGAAGTTCCGTTTATTTTTAAATTCAGGCACAGTGCATTGGAACCGAGACTACTGAAGTTTCTTTTTTTTGAATCTATTCCAATTCACTGGCTTCTGGCAAAGTTAGTACCAGCAGGTTTTCATTTGTAAAATATAAATAATAATAAATAAAATATGCCTGCTTTTTTGGAAAATACCATAACCACAATACTATAATGCAACACTATATAAATAGATACAGTCCCCATTAATTTCCACGCACCTTCCATTTTTACCATATTCCGCAATTTTCCCGTACCTCTCTATTCTGAAATGACACAAATGAAATCTACGCTTTCGTTCCTCCTAATTTCTCTAAAACTGAAATAAATCCAGAATTTTCCTTACTTTTATCAAATCTACTCAATTAGTATGGCTCCTGGCAACCCTATTTCCAAAATTAATACATGATGAACCTATGGATGTAGGGAAGCTTTTAAAATGTTTTTCATCCATTAAGCTCCTTGTCAAATTGGTAGACTGCACTGCCAAAACCATCAGAGATGCTACCGTAAGTTGACTGATTTAAGGTTTGATTCAAGTCAAAATAATTTAATTCACTCAACTCCTCGCTAAGCATACACAATAATATCCTCCTCGAGGTGTTTCAGCCAAATCAAGTTGCTAAAGAGATAGAGAGTTCCATCAGAATTGTAACTACCACGAAAATGTTTTGTTGTAATGGAATAGAAGGGAGAATCTCCCGGGTTTCCTTAAAATGTTTGAACATAAGTTTCTACGTGTTTATAATTTTGGTAGACGAAGTCTTTCCGTACTTTTACACGTACACATATACACACATAGAGTGAAAGAGTAACTTGACTTCCTGCAGCAGAATATTTAGTTTGGGTGCACTTGCTTAAGTGCGATTGATAGTGGTTGTTAAGTAGAGTTTCCTCTCTCAATTAATGCAAGCATTTTTACGGTTACATACCGTACACACCATACACACAAAAAAACTACTCTCGTGAATTTCCGTTCCTTTTGCTAAACCTGATCCACATTGATCCACATATGTATAGTTGATAGGTGGGTTACATATTACATATACGATGAGAATAGGTGAATCCTTGAAAGGGTAGCAAAAACCTAACAAAACCAAACGAATCAACTCTACGTTTATAAAGAAGAGACAGAGAGGAAAAAAATATGTAGGACAAAAAGAGGAAGCACGAAATTCGAGCAGATTTAACCCTTATTCCAAGCAGACATAAATGGAGACCAAGAGGGTAATATTAAGGCCATAGATTCTCTCAAGAAACTTTTAACCTGTCACATTTGCTTGACTCCACATAGACTACTTCTACTACATTGGGGGAAAAGGTATCCGTATAATTTAGCCTCTATTTTCCTCTCTCTCTCTCTCCTGTATGCATATATTCATTGTATGTATATCCTCTCCAATCCTCTTCTCTAATTTTTTTCTTTCTGAAGACAGTTACATAGACATATGTACACATTTAGGAGAAGTGTAATGAATGTAAATGTGAATTAAAATCTAAATACGAACTTACCTACACGTAGTTTAAATCTTTGGAAAGACTCTTTATTGATATGATCCAGAACGGTCATAAGAGCGATGGCGAAATCCACTAAAACTCCCACCACACTATGCTCTTGTCTCTTGCTCTCCTGAAATGTTACGTAAGTGTCTCACATTAAGATGGTGACTATACAAGCTCAGATTATATAGACCTGCTTTATCAGAACATTTGCAATGAACACAATGGTTCCCTTCAAACGGGGGAGAATCTTTCTGCCTCAATGATTTCTCATTGATCCACGAACCATCAAATGCTCTCTCCATAGTCTTGAATTAATTTTAAGAGTCAGCGGTTCGTTTTAATTCAAATAATTACAAGGAATTCCTTTCCAAATGATTTCATTTCAACTTTATTTCATTTCCCTTCTATCTTCCCATACAACTTTTAACACATGATTTAAATAGAAATTACCTGAGGTTCCTTCCCTGGATCTAACCCTGAAGCAGCCATGTAGGTAGCACCGATCGTTTTGATTTTCTCTATGCTGCTATACTTTGGTTTCAACAAAAGCTGGAAACATCACAAAAGATTCATGGTTCATCAATGGGAGTAAATCCAAATCACACTTTGACTTTATTGCTCTCCTTACTTAGTTAAACACTTCAGCCTCCTTCAACCCTATTCCAACAATTTTCACTCCTACATTTTTTGTAAACCGCTCCAAATTATTCAACTCTTATTTTTGCAACCAAAAAAATATTTTGGTAATAAACCAAATCATGGGAGTCCTAAAATAAAAATCTTATCATAACTGCAATAAATCAAAGAAGCTATTGTCACCATAAAGTTCATAGAATATTTGCCTATAATTTTTACTTCATTGTTCACAGGTCCGGGACACGGGAATTTAATGGACAACATCCTTTGTGACAAATAGGGACTTCCGTGAGGGAAGAATTTTATTGTTTGAGCAAATGGATTTAAATTCAATCGACCACCTTTCTTTCATTTACTTAAACCAGCGACAGGTCAAGGATAATAAATGAGCTAAACTTTTGTGGGTAAAGATCTAAAACGTGTGCTGACTCGCTCAAACAAATATCCACAAGGTAGTTAATTAAATGTTTGCTCAGTCAAGCGCAATATGCATAGCTCGCTGGAATTGGGTACATCCAAATAAATACCCGTATCTCTTTCAAGCTGCTAATCATGAATTCTACTATGCATCTCTACGGGAACAAAAGGGAACTTGGGAAAATAATGTATAGGGCGGGGGAGTTTTAATGCACCTCTTTAAGAAATACGAGAAGCTGACTGGATTATAACCCTTGCGTGATTTAATTTCTTCCGAATATTTGTAAACATTGCCCCTGCAGGAAATATACACATACAAAAAAATTATTTTCCTATTTAAAAGAACAGAATTTCATAACTACACCTTACACGAATTGCCTCACTAACGGAAGTGTGTGTAGCTTTGAAAAGGTTTTTCAACAAGATAGCCTGATTATTTAAGGACCCAAGGTTCCCATTTGGTTGAAATTTGGAATATTTTTCATTTTTTTAAGAAAGTCAAGATTTTATGCAATTTCTAAAATATGAAACATGCTCAAGGTATGATTTTTCCCGGTTTTTTGATTTTTTGAATCGTATTTTCTGTTCCTCGCAAATCATTTATTTACTCGTATGTAGCTAAAAAACTCTCTTCCGATTTTTGAATGGCGGGAAACTTAGTTCGGTAGTCTGCAAAAACTAAAATTCATGTAGAAATAATTTTACTTACATAAGATTTTTAAGATCTCCCTTTGCAAATAGTATTAATTGTCTTAGTTTTTACTTGGTGAATGGCAATGGAAAATTAAATTTTGCTAAAATACGGAAGCCGAACAATTTTTTCGAATTCTTTAGTTAATTGTATTCAAAATTACCAGTTAGCTTCAGGGCATAACCTCATATATTATAGATGTATCGAGACATAAAATTTTACCTTATCAAAGTCGCAAATGATTTCGTTGAGAAGTCGTAAGCACTCCAAGCCCTGCTTATTGACGTCATTTTCGTCATAAAATTCTTTGTAGTTTGGTATTGATGCGAACATAACCGCGATGCAATTGTAGCTTTCGTGGTATAAATCCTAAAATAAAATAAAATGTTACAGCTAAACATGACATGGCCCATGGAA